>JAEAOA010000587.1:5747500-5895000 GCA_016746295.1 Potamilus streckersoni | reverse complement strand
ACTTTCGTAAAGAGGGAACATTTAGTAGCGGTTTTCTTTGATTTGGAAAAGGCCTATGACACAACATGGAAGTACGGGATACTAAATGACCTACACGATCTGGGTCTAAAAGGCCGACTGCCCTCATTCATATCAAACTTCCTCTCAGACAGGGAATTCAAAGTACAAGTGGGCTCCACCCTCTCTGATATACACGATCAAGAGACGGGTGTACCCCAGGGCAGTATTTTATCAGTTACGCTTTTCAATATAAAGATTAATAGCATCACCAAGTGTCTGATGCCAGGTGTGGATTGCTCATTATATGTTGATGACTTTTTAATATGTTACCGATCCAAACACATGCATACAATTGAAAGACAATTACAACAAAGCATCAACAAAATTCAAAATTGGGCCAATACTAATGGCTTCAAATTCTCGAAATCAAAAACTGTCTGTATGCATGTCTGTCAGTTACGAAGACATCATGATGGACCTAATCTCACGCTGGAAGGAACACCTATTCCAGTTGTTGAGGAAACAAAATTTTTAGGCATTATCTTCGATAGAGAACTGACTTTTATTCCACATCTGAAATATTTGAAAGCCAAATGTTTGAAATCTCTTAATTTACTTAAAGTAATAGCGCACACTGACTGGGGTGCTGATAGGAGAGTCATACTCAATTTATACAGAACGTTTATCCGCTCCAAATTAGAATATGGTTGCGTTGTTTATGGTTCAGCAAGGAAATCGTATTTAAAGATGCTTGACCCAATCCATCATCGGGGAATAAGACTTGCCCTGGGAGCATTTAAAACATCCCCGTGTGAAAGCCTCCTTGTCGAAGCGGATGAGCCACCCTTATCACAACGCAGAGAAATGCTTTCCGCACAATATGCTATCAAATTAAGATCCAGCCCTCTGAACCCAGCTTTTTCGGCAGTTTTTGAACCAAAATATAAATCCTTATATGACAATAAACCAAATGTCATACCTACATTTGGCATTAGAATATCACAATTTCTCGAAAGTACTCAAATTGATTTTTCAAATATTCTGAAAGCCAACATCTCCGAAACACCCCCATGGCTACTTCAGCAACCAAGGGTAATTTTTACGTTACATGATGGAAAAATTCGGAGACAAACCCTTCCATTTTCCACAACTCTTACCATGAACTCCTCTCACAATTTGAAAAATATACAAAAATATATACCGATGGATCAAAAGATGAGGAAAAGGCTGCTGCAGCCTTCGTAAGTGGAAACCACACAACCAAAGTTCGCTTGCCAAATGGTACATCCATTTTTTCAGCCGAAATTAGAGCAATAGACCTTGCTTTGCAATACATTGCAAGCAAGCGTATTTCAAATAGCATAATATTCTCCGACTCACTATCAGTACTTCAGTCACTACATAACAGAAAACTGAAGAATCCATTATTAGCAAATATTCTCCTTAAGCATACTGAGCTGAGTACCTCCCACAATATAGTATACTGTTGGTTACCCAGCCATGTAGGAATTAAAGGCAATGATAAAGCAGATCGTGCTGCTAAAATGGCCCTATTACTAGAACCAACTGATTTTAAAGCACCCTATACTGATTATAAACGTTGTATCAAAGACTGTTTACGCCAAAAATGGCAGGCATCATGGAATGATGCCGTGAATAACAAACTTCATGCCATCAAGCCAACCTTAGAAGAATGGACCCCTTCCTACAGATTCGTCCGTAGAGAGGAGGTAGTCATTGCAAGAATTCGACTCGGTCATACTAATTTAACGCACTCCTACATATTAAAAGGAGAAGACCCACCAGAGTGCATAGCTTGTAATGAACCATTCACCGTTAAGCACTGTATGCTGGAATGCTTCGATCTTCAACCTACGCGTAATCATTACTACGTTGTGCAAGACATGAGGGAGCTCTTTGATACAGTTAACATTACCAACATTATAGACTTCCTTAAGGAAGCAAACATTTATAGTAAGTTATAGCTTTTGTTTTATCACCTTGTTTAGTTTTGTGCTATATTTATGCAGTCGATAGATTTTAATTGCCAATCATATGTTTGTGTTATCATACATTTGCACACCCCGTTGATCGGGAAACTTTTAATTATTTACAATGGTTCACATTTTTATCGGTTTACCTTTTGACTCTTTGGTCTCCAATCGCTGGTTGATAGAATTATCTTACCATTTGTGAATGAGGAAGGATATAAACTAATGTTTGGCGCTAAATAGCCACATAGTGCTGATGCGCCGTAAAATTACAATCAATCAATCAATCAATCAATCTGACACGAGACCGACCAGTTCTAACACTAGCCTCTTAATTCTGAGTGCCTAGAGAGGCAGCTGTTAGTACCGATTTATATAAATCCTTGATATGACTCGGCCAGGTTCGAACTCGTAACCTCCCACATCGGAGGAAGACGCCCTAACCACTAGGCCACCGGAGTGGTCTCGCCATTGTTGTAACAAATAACCGACGTGCCGATCATAAAGATAAACATGTAAAATCTTCATTCTTCATAATTATTTATTAAACGAATGTTTTGTTCACAACATATTTTGACGAGCGTCACAATAGAACTGAAACCCTACCCCTTTTAAATTTTAAAGAAGTGAACCCTTTCGAGACTTTGCTAGTATGAATACC
This sequence comes from Potamilus streckersoni, assembly GCA_016746295.1. Lineage (NCBI taxonomy): Eukaryota > Metazoa > Mollusca > Bivalvia > Unionida > Unionidae > Potamilus > Potamilus streckersoni. The sequence goes on along the minus strand of JAEAOA010000587.1, from coordinate 5,892,348 downwards.
AATTCTGTGTGAAAATCCTGTATATATATATATATATATATATATATATATATATATATATATATATATATATATATATATATATATATATATATATATATATATATATATATATATATATATATATATATATATATATATATAAACGATTACCTCCAACATCGAGAACGGCCAAAACACTTCAATACGCTCTATTGGACTTTCGCCATATTCGTCCACCTGCGTTAGATACTGCCTAAGTAGTTGCTGTCCCTTGCTTTCGCTTATATTAAGGCGTTCGGGTGCCTTTCGGCTTTTCTTCCCGCTGTCTTGCTGGGAGGATCGGAAGTATACAGAAGCCTCCTTTATGCCACTTTTGTCCGATCTTATCTCACACATAGTGGCTGTACACGAAAGCTGACTCGTAGGCAGAAGATCGAAACCAAGCAAAAGGTTAATCAACGAGCTTTTTCCAGCGGTGGTTTCACCTAAAATTGTAAAGGTATGTACTATGTTTGTTTAGACCAAATTCCTTCACTTCGTATCACTCTGTATCGATTTCGTATCATTATAAACAAATGTGAGTAATGCTAGAAAAAAATCAAGTTTCTTCGCTCTTAAATTTTCCAGAATAATCACATGCTTCTCCGCCGTAAGGACACCAGAACGTTTGCTATCGCAAATAGTGAAAGATCCTAGCGCTTCAGTGTATCTTGTATAATTATTACAAATATACTAAGTTCATTCATTCACCATTCGTACCTGCTATTAAAGACTAAGATGGGAAATACGAATAAAAAATGTCATTAACTATTTTCTTCTTGAAATATCATAATCTGGTCAATCACACACGAAGTAGAATTGATCCTGTACAGTAGAACTTCGATTATCCGTCAAGGTGCGGGACCGAGATCATGACGGATATAAGAATAGACGGATAATAGAATAGGTACATTAAAGATATTACACAACAGAACAGTTCATCAAAAAATCATAATGTCTACATATGTACATGCACCTGTTTTTAAAATTTTCATGTACAATGCCCTGACAGTAAAGAGAGACTGACGGTTAATCGGGTGCAGGATTTTCGAAGTTCTGATGTAACTAGTAAACATTATTTCAGATACAAGCAACAATACCTCTGATTTATCACAACTCTCCTGTACCTTACTGCTAATATTTTCAACATATGCACTGAGCACCAGAATTTAACAAGCAATGTCGGTAATAAATGTGATAATCCGCATGAAACACATTATTCAGGTTCTAATTCTGTCTTGTACATAATATCATATAGACATTTTGTGAATTGTTAATATCCTTTTGCTGGTTTTGGAAAGCCTAAAAACTTGGTTTCGTGTTATCTTTACAATATTAAATAACACTGGTGGGAATGACGAGTTGAAGGCATTCTTAGAACCAGATATACTGACTACTTTTTTATACGCATGCGTGGAAGACAAGGGCCTGATAGACAAAGCACAACAAGGTATAAAAACAAATTCTCCAGATGCAAAAATATATTTACTGATCAGGCTTTAGTTCACTAAAAAAGGTACATTTAAATGTCTCTTTGCATATCTTTTTTAACTTTCAATAAAATTATGATTGTAACTCATACACAAATAAGATTATAACTTGTAAAATTAAAAAAAAAACAACATTTAAATGGATAGGCATATACACTGGAAAAGATCTGTCTGAACATTAATGTTTAAACTACTTAATAAAACGTGTGTGTCATAAAACTGGTATGGCAGATAATCTAACGTGTGTGTCATAAAACAGGTATGGCAGTTAATCTAACGTGTGTGTCATAAAACTGGTACGGCAGTTAATCTAACGTGTGTGTAATAAAATTGGTATGATAGTTAATCTAACGTGTGTGTGTGTGTGTGTGTGTGTGTGTGTGTGTGTGTGTGTGTGTGTGTGTGTGTGTGTGATAAACTGGAATGATAGTTAATTTAACGTGTGTGTCATAAAACTGGTATGATAGTTAATCTAGAAAAGAAAACCAAAATGGCCAATCTTTGTTTTCAAACATTTAGAATACGCAAAACGAAGTTTAGTTTTTCAAAGAAAGATGTATTGAATGTGTGCATTTTATTAAAAATATATGTGTTTAGCTTTTACTTCAAAAGTGGTTTGGAGAATGTAATGTACTAGCAGTCCAGGCAACTACTTGCATATGGAATTATCAGAAAGTATTTCACTGCTTTACTTTAGACGACGATTTTAAAATGTTTTGATTATGTGATAAACCAATTGCTTCAGACTTTGGTGGATAATTGAGATATCTCAGCTATGCAATATATATATATATATATATATATATATATATATATATATATATATATATATATATATATATATATATATATATATATATATCTATATATATATGTGTATGTATGTATGTATGTATGTATGTATGTATGTATGTATGTATGTATGTATGTATGTATGTATGTATGTATGTATGTATGTATGTATGTATGTATGCATGCATGCATGCATGCATGTATGTATGTATGTATGTATGTATGTATGTATGTATGTATGTATGTATGTATGTATGTATGTATGTATGTTTGTGTCTTCATAGAGGATTTTTATGCACTTTGTACCTAGGATTGTTACGATGAATTAAATACTAACGGAAGTCCAGACTTTGCGCAAAGAAGACAACTTTGTTACTGTTTGGGTCGTTTTTTTCATCATACGAGTCTGAATGAATGGCACGTTTGTTTCATATGCACGCTGATAAAATCGAATACTTATCATGTAATATTCCAGGATTTTATTGTTAATTGTAAGTAAATTTCTCACAATTTCATTATTTGCAATGGGATTAATCATCTTCTTGTAGTACATGAATGTAAATATTCTAAGATCGTATTATGTACTGTAAAATGAGTCATGTGTAGAGCGAAAAATGTTTTACAATGACTTTCAAGGTTAACAAAATTAATAGTACAGGTAAATATCACGTGATCCAACAAGAACAGGAAATGAGTTCGTAGTTTTCATTAAAAAATGCAATTGACCTGTTTCCTGATTAACAGGTGTAAGCTAATTGTTTACTGAAAAGAGTATTTCCAAATACCATATAAATCATTCAAATCGGGAGCATTACATTCTCGAAATTTCCAATTTAGTTTCTTTAGCAAGAGAACTCGCGTTGCACCTTCACCTTATGATATTCTACACCTTCATCTCTTGAAAGTGAATATTTCACCTGAACCCTTTTCACCGCCACGAATTAAACAACTCTTTCTTGTACGTCCATGAGGTGAATTCTATGTGATATATATTATTACAAATATATTTTGAAATCCACTCAGAGGTGCAATTATATTTTAAGCTCCATTGCACCTTCCCCAACGGGAGTCCATCACATTTGTCTCCCGTGATTCTCTGGTTTACATAAGTTTAGTATTAAGACTTGAATATTTATGTATGTGTAACTGTATTGGCATTCAGTAATCGTACGTCCACCTGTTCTTGTCCTTACGGACAAATAAATACCTTTGATGCTTATTTTATTGGTCTTGTGTTATTCTTTCTAATCAAAAGCTGGATAGGAGGACCCAAACATATTGTAGCCCGGGTACGGTGTTCCACACACACACACATACACATACACACATGTATGTATGTATGTATGTATGTATGTATGTATGTATGTATGTATGTATGTATGTATGTATGTATGTATGTATGTATGTATGTATGTATGTATGTATGTATGTATGTATGTATGTATGTGTGTGTGTGTGTGTGTGTGTGTGTGTGTGTGCGTGTGTGTATATCCAAGAATGAATTGGAATTTCACCATCACATGCCAACAGTATGAAAAACGTTGTTTTCTTGCCTGGTATTACCAGTGTCTCAAACGGGGCTGGAACTTCTTTTTCCTCCGTGTTTCCTGGTTAGAAATAGTTCATTATGACAGACCTCTCGCCTACCTGTTTATCACCCTACCAACTTTAGACGATATTTCTAAATCTACCATATAATTCCGACAGAGTGTCTACTTTTACATTATTTAAAATTTTTCTCATATTAGGGCATCAATTTTTAACGTTTTGCAAAATACTGGAGCAATTATACAGGAGCAGATTCCAATCTGCTCAAAATAGTTTATACGTTCGAAATTTGGAGAATATCTTTTTACAATCAAGGAGCAACAAACGGATTATACCGTTTCTACATACCTGCTATGAGAATGGTGCACTCGTTTTTGCTAAGTTCCGCCGGTCTGTCTTGAAACTGTTTATCAATATCTGAAAAAAAATTAAATCAATGAAGGTTTGTATGATTATTTTAAATATTTGATTCTGTTGTCATGAAATGCCGGAGATTGGAAATGGCGTTGCCTAATGCATTATATCCTTTTACTCTGGCTTAGCAAAAAACAGTTGGTTTTAAGTAGTGTTGTTTTAAGTAGTGTTCTGGCATAGTTCCGAAACAGAACGAAAGGTAGATTAAAATCCAGACATTAGTTACTTAGCTTTGTTTTGTTTTAGTTTTGGTTTTATTGTTGGGGGGTATGCTAGACATGATTATACATAGTGTAAATAAAGCGGTGTTTTTCCAAAGTACTTGGGTGGGGATGCAAACCCGCCAACCCCGGATACAAATAAATATACATTTGTGAGGGCAAACAAACAACACGCTTCACAGATTAAGTTTTCTTTATAGACAGATTGTTAAAATTATGCTGGGGTAACGCTTATAATCCTGATGTTTATTGACCCCCTCCCAACGATTCCGACCAATAGGTGTATCATATATGGACCACTTGCCCACTTGCTTACGCCACTCTAAATAATATTTTTGGAATCTCCCTCTAAAGTGTAAGGCAGGCTAAATTTAAAGTTCACACATCAGAACTATTTTCCAATGCAGTCATGCTTTTCAAGGTCCTATTTTCTTTTGCTAAAAGAAAGCGTGTTTCAAAAAATTAGCTAAGAAAAGATGTCAATATTAAAACGAGACACGGTGCAACAAACGTATAATTTAAAATGTATTTATTCTTTTTGTACTATCATTTTCACGCAGCTCAAAGGAGAATTGATTTTTACAAGTAGTTAATAACAAGAAAATTATTAACAAAAATGTCTGTCGCCAAAGAGCAAATAATATTTTTAACTTGCTGCCCTACTAGAATACTTGAATGCTAAATATTTGCTCAGAACTCCTATCAGACGTATTGCTAAGACTTTATAATGGTCGAAAAAATATATCTCTTTATTAGTAAAATTCGATTGTATTTCAGTATTATGTCTCTCTGAATAGACTGAATGCTGTAGTCGCTGAAACGGTAACTCTTCGTCAATGCGGGCCGCAATTTATATACAACGTTCCAGTGATAGTACGCTAAAGTCGTCTTTTAATGTCAGTTCACTCTATCACTGATAGTGACGTTTCATTATCAATACTTACAAACAAACGCCACTGCCTGCGCTTCAATTATTAAGATTTTACTTACCGAAATAGTAATTTGTTGCTAATTTTTGTGATTTTGGTAAATACCTTCAATAATATGTAACCGAGAGAAACATTTATGTATAATCTGCGGAGACAAAACAAAATCTCTGTCGTTATTTGTTTTGAACACTAATCGATTGCATAAGATACGTATGTCTTCTGCTAGGAGATCTTGTTTTGCAACAGATGTCAAGAAACATAATTAAACAAACCTAACAAAACAAAATTACATTTTACCAGTGAAAACTTGGTTCAAATCCATCTGGAACTGTCTAGGTAACTGTTTAAAGAATTCATAGCTTTGGGAATACTTTTGTTTCAGGGCAGTTCTGTTTTCTTTATCCTCTTCCACAGCTTTTTTCAGTCCCTCGAGTTTCTAAATCACAATTGAAGGAAAATGCAATTTAAACCATTAATATGAGGAGTTGAACAAGACCTAAGTCTTAAGAAAATATTTAAAAGGATACTATCTTGTTTTGAGAAAATGAAAACGGTAAGGACATGCTATTTAAGTTCCTATATTTGAAGAAACTAATTTAGTGTATACAATTGAGATAACACCGATTTAACACAATCCAAGAGCAGTATCGAACTTCGAATGTGTCATAAAATATTACAACACAAAACATGACACATTTATCAGCTACAGGATCTTGACAATTACTTTACACACAAAAGTTAACACATTTGGGGATTGTTGATTACTTCACACAAAAGTTAACATATTTGGTGATGGCTTATTACTGCACACACAAAAGTTAACACATTTGGGGATTGTTGATTACTTCACACAAAAGTTAACATATTTGGTGATGGCTTATTACTTCACACACAAAAGTTAACACATTTGGGGATTGTTGATTACTTCACACAAAAGTTAACATATTTGGTGATGGCTTATTACTGCACACACAAAAGTTAACACATTTGGGGATTGTTGATTACTTCACACAAAAGTTAACATATTTGGTGATGGCTTATTACTTCACACACAAAATTTAACACATGTGGGGATTGCTGATTACTTCACACAAAAGTTAGCCTATTTGGTGATGGTTGATTACTTCACACACAAAAATTAACACATTTGGTGATGGTTGAGTACTTCATACGCTAAAATTAACACATGCGTAGATTGCTGATTACTTCACACACAAAAATTAACATATTTGCGGATTGTTGATTACTTAACACACAAATATTAACATATTTAGGGATTTTTGAGTATTTTATATGCGATGTTTCCATGGGTGAAATTCCATTACAAAACTAAAATTTTGTGTATATATATATATATATATATATATATATATATATATATATATATATATATATATATATATATATATAGAGAGAGAGAGAGAGAGAGAGAGAGAGAGAGAGAGAGAGAGAGAGAGAGAGAGAGAGAGAGAGATATATATAAAGACCTTACTGTGTATTTGGAATTATCAGAAAAATTACCAGAATTTAAGTTTGTGTAGTTAACACCCTGACTGCAAGGTTTACATTAACGGGCTTCCATATTCCATTGTGAGATGTTCAATCTGTACAATATCGTAAAACCAATGTATACACCCTTTTGTGGACAGAGATTGTGGAGGTTTGTAGCACTTAGAAAATACAATTACATCGGACAACTACTTTCGGTAAGTGTTTAAGTGACGTTAATAGTGTGTTATTCTGCTTAGCACAGTACTGGCCGTATCAGCTTGATCACGCAATAGCATAGATAATAGATTTAGGTGTGACCTCAGGAAGTTTATGATATGAAACGTTTTAACTAATAAAAACAATCTTTTAAATCAAGACTATTAATGCAAAAATAATGAAGCATTTAATAATTACTTTGTTATGTCTACTCTAACAGAGAATTCATAGTGTAAATAATAGGAAATGTTATGTTTTACACGGCTCACTATTTCAAGCTTCACTGACTCTGTACAAATCTGAATCGTGGAAATAAAAGGTTATTTCACATCAAAATTTAAGTAATACGTCGTAGATGAAACTTCTGTACTCACCTCACCTCCAGGGGCGATGCGGATTGGACCTTTTGACTTTTCGAAATGATCTATGATTCGTTTCTTGGCTTCATCTAGATTAGATAGATTTGTTGTTGGTATACACAATTCTTTCATGACAGCGAACGCACTTCGAAGGTCTGGTATCTTTATAATGTCATCCACATTGTTGATTACAATAGACCCGCGTCTACCTTGTATCTCCATCTTGTAATGTCAGCCTACGTCTCCCGTGTATTTTGATGGCCTGCCTTGGATAAAAAGAAAGCGGTTTCGCTTAAGACAAACGTGCACGTCGATGTAATATGTGACCTGCTTTGTTGATAAAACTTCAGTTATATTATAGTGAGTTGTCTTCCCTGTTCATGTACCCGTCTGGCTCGAATAATTCCATACAAATCTGTTCAACCGCAAAGTCACACAAAAAGAGGAATATACAGTTATCCATATAAAGTTACGTTAAATGTTTATTTCTAACAGACACTCATACAAAGTGTATATTTAAACACAGAAACACGGAAAGCGTTTATATCCTAAAAACAACTTAAGCGAAAATAGCGAAGTTTTATTATATAAGATCATGAATTACATGTATAAATACAAGTTGCAGGTACTAATCTCGGTAACAGCTTACATTTTATATTCTAACTTTATTCTTAGACACATGTACTGTTTTAGCTGTTCATGTTCCGGAGGTTTTACGGTAATAGTAAATTTTTGTCTATAATTGCGTGTGTGTGTCCATTTATGTATGCATGTGTGTGCAATTTTATGAATGTATGCCTTTTGCGTGTGTAAATGCGTATGTACTCTCATTTTGTATAGGCGTTTTGATGTTGCTGTTGTGGTTGTAGTTGTAGGGGTTAACACCATTTTTCAGCACAAGATATGCTATACGTGGCCTGCCAGTATAACTGGCGGAGGAAGATAACTGGAAAACCTCGGGAAGAACCACCGACCCACTAGAAGTTACTGGCAGACTTTCTCATGTACTCATGCATAGACGATTTGCATAGAGGTATGTATGAGTACATAGGTGGATAACAGAGTTAGCTGGATAATGGGTTTCTTCCTGATTGATGCAAAATGTCAAAACGTGGTGCAATTAAGATCGTATTACATGTAAACACGCTTAAACAGCGTTTAATAATGCCAAGTTTAGACCTAAAAACGGTTTTCCCAGTCTCAAAGTAATTACAAATACTGTGATCAAGTGATTACTCAGTGTAGTCTTACTCAGTGTAATCTTAGAGTGTAGTCCGATGCGCAAATAGCAGATTTCCACTCCAGAGAACAAATGTTAATGTTTTACGGATAGTTTTGCTGAAATAAAATATTATTGCCTACTTTCTCCAATGACACGAACCAGTAGCAATACATGTATTAATGCATTTCTCTTAGAAGTATTGTAGTTTTCATCGGCTATATGTTAGAGCAAATATTTTATGCGATGAGATCGTTGGTTGCCGAGTGAAAGTTCACACTATAACTTTTTCTCTTTGTAAAAGTTAAATACATTCAGTTACATTTACCACAGTTGTGTGTGTGTGTGTGTGTGTGTGTGTGTGTGTGGGTGTGTGGGTGTGTGGGTGGGTGGGTGGGTGGGTGGGTGTGGGTGTGGGTGGGTTGGTGTGGGTGTGGGTGTGGGTGGCGGTGGTGTGCATTAAATTAGAATTTTATTAACGCAATACATTTTAAGAAGGCATTTTATTTGTATCTTTCTTTACTAGAGTTGAGCAGAACACCTCTAAGATCTGTTCGCATTAGCCACTTTTCGGTCTTTTAAAGAGAAACATAATGTTGTATAAGGACTCCATTAAATAGAACATTTTAGCATATTTATTACTGTAGACACTAAATATATGCAATAATTGTTTTTTGTGAATGGTTCGGTAAGCCTAGTATGTGGATTGTTGAATTAAGACAAGGTTAAAACAAAACATTGTTAAAAAACCTCCAGAAAATGTCTGAAATTGCTGTAAATGATAGCTGTGTGAAAATATATCAAATTATTCTCAGTATACATCATTGATCATAAATTGTTTGAGATGGACAACTTAGACATGTTATCCTCATTTTGTGATATCGAGGTATTCAACACAGTGTGGGGAATTGGTTGTGTGTTATGGTTGGGGATTGTCCTCATTTTGAGCTATCGAGGTTTTAACACAGTGTGCAAAATTGGCTGTGTGTTATGGTTAGGGTTTGTCCTCATTTTGAACTATCAATGTATTCAGCACAGTGTGGGAATACGTTGTGTGCTATGGTTGGGATTTGTCCGCATTTTGTGAACTTGAGCTATTGAGGTATTCAAAACAGTGTGGGGAATTGGTTGCATGTTATAGCTGGGGTGTGGTACTGCAAATATTTAATTTAAACTATTATAAACGTCCCACCCAGATTCGATTTTGGTTGGAAGTTAAATGAGTGAAAGATAGATGTAAAGCTCTGAGTCCCCAGTCAGCAATGCAGACAATTAGATGGTTAAATATACAACAAATGTTGAAATTCAATGAATAACAATTTAGTAACAATTCCATAGTGAAATAATTCATGTATACTACTTCTGGTTGACCTCTTACTTGCTTATTGCATCATTTGATTAGTAGTGTCAGATAGATTTCCACCTGTCCTTGTATTCTACTCATATGTCGTAATCTTCGCTCTTTTATCTCCAATTCCTTCTGCTCATACTCACCGACTTTCTCCAAATTCCTTCTTCTCGTCCTCGACTTCTCTATACTACTTCTCCTCCATATCCACTTTCTCCATCTCCTTCTCCACAAACTCCATTTACCCCTTATCCACCTTATATCCACCTTCTCTCCACTAACTAGACTTTTGTCGACTCCGACTGTTCGGCTAGTCTCATTTCCGGTTCTTGTCTTGGAGACATGAGACTCAACTGAACTGGAAGTTCTGTCCCTTAAAAAGTTTCTTTTTTGAAGCTTTATCTTTCCCTAGGATCTGCTTCAAAAGTGTACCGCCAAAATGTAACGAGTGACTTTTTGGGAGTAGCCCTAATTGCTCAGCAATCTTCCTAGGAGAAAGTAACTTTTTGCTTACGAGTTATGACAACAATACTTCGGATCTAAATTGTAATCACACCCACTATCTCAATTCCGAATGGATGTCGCTGTGACCCAATCGAATCAAACTTAGCGGCCAAAGTCCCTCTCGCTGTCAACGTGGGGACGGATAAGAATACGTCTAGCTCACCCACGGGCTTTGATCCTAACCTAAGCTATAACACATAGTGTGAAGTCCTGCGATCTGTCGCCTACGCCAACTCAAGATTCCGGGTCCTCGGGGTTGCGTAAGAAATTAACACTAGCCAGCGGATATTTTTTTACATCAAACAAATGGCCGCGGTAATATCCTGATTTATACATGATTCAATAGCTGGAGCTTAGCAAACATGACATACAGTTTATATTTTCGTGATTGTCTGCTTAATAGAGGTGATTTGTATTTGAACGTCTGTGTGTGATTATCCTACTGCCACACATAAATCCACTTCCAATCAAAAGGAAAATGCCACAGGCTGTCAAGACTGTCAAATGTTTTATCTCAACACCATATATTTTAAAACTGGTGCCATGATCTAGTCCTTCCGCACTATAATAATGAACTGAATCAATTGTGTAATGATTTTTAGATACATTTTTGAACTCCTTGAAGATGTGACATTACAACTAAATACCCTGTCGTACATAATAGTCGTGTAAATCACAATATGTCTGAAGGTTAAACATCATATACAAATTGGCGATGGTCATTTGATATGTTAGAATCTCTGAGACTTGAATCTGACTGGATGGTATAAATATTTCATGCAAGCGTTATAGACTGATAGTGTATTCATATGAATAGTCGTTCTTTCTCAGAAAACGCATTTTAATAAGTAATTATTTCAAAGAATTTGCTACGGTTTGTATGACTCTCCAATAAGCTCAAACTTTTCAACTAATTTAAAGGTTCTATACACAATTGCCGTATTTAACAAACCTATCTGGAAAGAATGCGTTTTGCGGACATAAATATATTTTGTTATCATTATTTTGAATTAGTTTTTCTTTTTAACCAGATCGTTTTCACAATTATTTGATGAGCAGGTATATGTTTGTACCAGATACATTACAAATAACAATAGGATAAGTTTCGGGTATCTAAATTTCAAATTACCGTCTGTAAGAACAGGAGAGGTACATATTACAACCAAGTGATCACAGTCTCTAATCTTGTCAAAAGACGTAGAGACTCGCTAAATATTTTCCTTCACCATATAAAGCATGTATGTACTGAATTCCAAAAGTTATCATCTTCATCTGTACATATAATAGGTCTCATAGATTTAAGTTCGTTGTACACTAGCCTGACTATATTAATGAAGTTATTATTAAAAACCTGAATGCAATCAGCACCTCTATAAGTTATTGGCCTCTAATATTTACCAGTCGACCTGAGGTACAAGCAACATCCGATGGAATGTACTTTTCTATTTTTACGGGCAACAGATTTCTCTTGTTATCATCCTGGATTACGATGATGTTGATGAATGTGCTTCATCTATTTTAACCAGTACAATTTTAATATCAGAATAATCAACATTTGGAACACTAAAGGGATACTACTAGTTTTTAAATTTATCAACTAAACATCATTATGTTCTCTAGTTCTCTACGCAGTATACACAGTAGTTTGTCATTTGATACATTGCCTTTCATAATGAAGCCATTCAAGTCATTTTGATAAATATGTCTACTTGTGAAGTTTTCGTACGAATTGTGACACTAACTGACATAAATCGTCTAAGATAACACGATCTTATTTATGCATGATGAATTATGATCTCAGCATATCTGTCTCTGTCACTCTAACTGGTTTGATGTGTATTTAGTCAATTATTTCATACATTTTTCCAGAAATATCAGTCATTATCAATTTTGTTGATGCACATCTATGCTATCGTATTTAGACGAACTTTATTTGGATGGTCTCGGAAGATATCCAATCGGTTATTCTTATTTTAACGTATATGCTGGCTGGGTTTTTTTCTCAAGCCATTCAAGCGTATGTATATATGATCTTTCTCTACCGTGTCAACTATTCATTTTAATATGGACAAATGTTAATTCTAATTTGCTGCCTCTGGATTAGAAATCCAGCCCACATAGCAAAAGAGTGGATGAAGTCATGGCAAATATAATAATAATAATAATTATGCGAATTAAGCTATCAATATTTATCTTACATATTCCATGTCAAGTATATAATATGTATATCATGTCTCTCTGTATTTCAGTCTATATCTATAGCTAAATTGATTTTATCATTTATCAGATTCAGTTGGCAGGAAAATACTTTCTGTCTAATTTGTGTGTAAGCAGTCCTCGTTTGTACGTCTTGATCATGTACACACATATTACTAATGAAATGCAGACAATACATTCGGTGAGAATAGTCGCTGCCTTCCCACGGTCACGTGGTCATTTTACGGACTAATGAGACAGAGATGATAACAATTTCTAAATTTCGTGATTTTGCAAATAGGTCAGTGAAGGACACACGGGCATGCGTCAATCGAATATCCTCGACTCTTTCCGAAATTAGCCGAATACGTTCGACTATCTCAGAGAGACACTGAGGTAATGGTAATGATGCTTTTGATATAAAAAAAACTGACACAATATTGACTGGTGAAAAATCGGACTGAAAAATATCGGAAAGGAAAATATCCGGAGTGATATTTAAAAAACGACCCTCCTAATAAGTACAGGTGCATAAAATAACATTCCACAATGTTTCAACAACGTAAAGCCTGCATTTTTCATTTTAAGGATAAAGAAGTTATTCAGTTTCCCAAACTCATTAAAAATCAGATTTCCACCGAATTAATGATAGCATTATTGCCTTCGTTGTTCGTAGTGATGAAACGTCATCAATACGTTGTGAAGTCATTAAGGTTATTTAGGGAGAAAAACATGCACTCTACAAAATGGCTATTATCTATATCCGATGCGGTTTCGCATAACACATGCACAGAAGAGGACGCTACAATAAAATGGTGGTATCATGTATAAATTTAAAGTATGTTTGCTAAGGAAGACACGACTGTAAGGTTACGAATCATCGATGTAAGACAAGAACAGTTGATTTTAGATCTTATTTTTTTATGAGTATGAGAATTCTTAGTAAATATGTATCAGGTTTTAAAAGGAATTTGGTATGCAGTGGCACACCCGAACAGAAAGCGATTTAAATTATGTGATTTAGTTTCAGTTCGGTAAGGCTCTTCGCTGTATGTCTAATAGTGTGTACGAGATGCTAGCTGCTCATGGGGAGAAGGTTCATGTTGTAACATCAAACATTGATATAGTTCTTAAACTGTGAGGAATGCTACTATGTTGGTTATGTTTCATACCTGGTTGAAATTCAACGATAACAGCTCTAAAAGAGTGCTGAAAATCTACCACTACAATCCTGAAAGCCAAACAAACTAAGCCATGACCTCGCCAAACAGAAGCTTCCATCAGACACCTAAGAGCTGCGGAAGTTCAGTTAGTGAGCCAGTCGTGGTCGGCTGCAATGTTGTCTCCTTCTAAAACGAACAGAGCTACTCGGCAAAAAACAACCAAAATAAGGTCATGAAAGTACCATTTCAAAGCAAGCAATGGCAACCGAGTTTGCTTAATATGCCTAAAGAACTGATTGCGATGAAACGAAAGAGGCGGTAACTGTAAAAGGGGCCATAACTCTGTTGAAAGATAGCGAACAATACTGGCAATCAAGTTCGTCTGAGATCTCATCAATATCAATCTGCACATGGTATCTGTCTGAAAGCCTAATATAACTAAGGGCATTATTGCATAGATATGAAAGTTAATAGATCCAAGAACGATGCTTATTTTTTCGCTAGACAATGTTCTTAAAACGTAGAGAAGTAAACGATGTTTCTTTTCCCAGTTTTCAAATATTGTGTCAAAATATCGTCATATCTACCACATTTGGTTGAAGTCCAACTGAAAACAAACAATATTTTGTGTGGAAATGGAAATTAATTGATCAGACAAAGGGAAACAAGCGATGGTCGACTTCAGCCAAGGTCTTAACATTACCAATTGTTTCATAAACTTGGTTAAAATTATATAACATTTCGCGTAAAAGAAAATAACAATATTTCAGACATTGAAAGCTTTTACATTTAAAATGTAGATCATATAATCCCACTAAGGGTCAGCTTGAATGATATATATATATATATATATATATATATATATATATATATATATATATATATATATATATATATATATATATATATATATATATATATATATATATATATATACGATGTTTTCTTACGGACGAGAATGTTGGATGCTGAGGTATAAAGATAGAATAATGGATGAAAGGAAGGACAAACGGAAGGGCTCAATTTAAAGCACCCGTTATTTGCAACAAGGGTGGTGAGGTGATGTGATTATGATTTTTAACGTAACTTTACCTATTTGTCAGTCATATCGCTACGATGTCTGCAGTGTGGCAGTTTATAGTGATGTCTAGCACTGAAGCATCATGCCACAGACATCTAGCATGATGTCCCACCCAGTCACATTATCCTGACACCAGGCCAACCAGTCCTAACACAAACCTCTTAACGCTGAGCGCCAAGTGAAAATTTATATGTGGTACTCAATATCAATGAAAGTATGTATGTCAATAAGTATTTCTTTATTTTCTTTTGTGGAGATTCATGTAAAATTTTACTCAGATATATTACGATCAGGTGCTTCGGACTTCAATCAACATTAAACAATTATCCGTGTAAACAGTTCTATATACTGTGCTTCTGTTTCACCAAGTAGTAAAGGAATTTGAAATAAAATGGTACTCAAATTTCATATTATATGTATAGCAATGATATCGGATGAAAGCAGCGCACATATACCAAATTGTTCATGATCGATAAAGCAGACTTTAGAGAAAATTGTTCTCTTTGTGTGCACGTCAGTTCTTGCAAAAGCGGTCTGTCAAGTTTTCTGCAGTAATAGTCAAGCCTTTTATGTAAACAATGAACAAGCTGAATACGTCAAACTTTAATGTGTGTCGTTCAACTTTAAAGCGTATCGAGGCACACAATGCATGCATAAAAGACAATAATAGACGCATATCTTCTATCGGCTTTATTTATCCTAAAATCCGATATGACCTTGACTAAGTGAATGAATAATAGAATAATAGATTGTTTCCACCGATGAGAGTATGTCAGTCAATGATCAGTCAATTAACCATCATAAGAAACTTGTTCGACATTTGTACATGAATTTTCATTGTATCAACAGTTTCTGATCAAATGCAGCATTTATTTAGACAGAAAAACGCGCGGGACAAAATTATTAATTAATTTATGAAGATATCGAACATGTGTTACATTTGCAATTACATGTGTAATAAATCAGTTTAAATGTATACTGGTATATGCCTCAAAAGCACTCTCGTCTATGTGAACGCCAAGCACAAGGACGATGTAGTTTTTAACCCACCTGACATTCATGTTTCTATATCGAAATATATGTACAGTGACTTTGTGCCAGCATGTTTCACAAAATTCAACTACACGAATTGAAATCAAACATGACAAACAAGAAGACTCTTTCATCTAACTGCTACTATATACACTTATTAGACCAAAAATATTAAATTAAAACGATGTAGGGAACATACCTGTGTCTTGTGCCAATGACTGTTCGCTTGAGAATATCTTGTCCTTGCAAGTTCTAGAGGATCAATGGTGTCGACTGGTGTACCCACTCTTTCATCCGAGAACAATCGGGTATTCAGTTCTACGTACTTTTATGCTTAAAATTCATCCACTGGAAAGCTTCTTTACTTCCTTGTCTAAAAATATCGTTTCAGAATGCTTTAGTTACCATACATCGTATTTTATAATAATCGATGCATACACATGAATCGAAATTGAAAGACTGACTAGGTTTTGTGTTGCCAAGTATATGTTACACGTTTGTTGAATATGTATAGATATATCGTTGTAGGTGTTAGTTTATATAATTTGTATATTAGACCCAGCTTTAACCATTTGTCGAATATTACGCTTCGGATTAAAAGGTGTAATTTTGAAAGAAGTGAATAAATAATGGTCTCTGAACGCTGCAAATTGATTTTGTTGAATACTGCAACATTGTTTGGACCAGTTGTCATCGTATTCCTGGTGTTAAAATTTTCCACAAATTACTGGCTTGAATTCATGGTGGACTGGTCAAAACTGAATCCAGTCTTTCAGGAATTCTCGAAAGAAGATATAATGAAATTCAGACAACGTTACAAAGCGCATAACCGACATCGAGGAACAAGCTCATATAAAAATGATAATGTAT
Organism: Potamilus streckersoni; assembly: GCA_016746295.1. Lineage (NCBI taxonomy): Eukaryota > Metazoa > Mollusca > Bivalvia > Unionida > Unionidae > Potamilus > Potamilus streckersoni. Next base: position 5,875,454 of record JAEAOA010000587.1, on the reverse strand, counting down.
ACAATAGTCAACTCGCTTATCCGTGATACAGGGGTGGTCCGATATATTCAGGATAATCAGGACACCTAAATTTTAAATATATGACAGATATTTGCGATAGCCAAGCTACCAAGATGCATTAAAGACAAGTATGGTGGAGGACAACCAGTTGCTTATAGTTATTTCGCAGATCAAACTTAATCCTGATTAATTATATGGATTTGTCTTATGTAAAACGTATGAATAGCATGTGTATCTGTAAAATTAATTTTTTGTTTTGATTATTACAGTTCACATTGTACTGGCATTAAGGGCCATTAAAGCGTATCTTATATATATATATATATATATATATATATATATATATATATATATATATATATATATATATATATATATATATATATATATATATATATATATATATATCCATGTCCGGTTTAGAAATATTATATATAATTTTCCAAAATGAATGTAGCCGAAGTAACTTCTTGATTGCTCGGGAAACTCCGTCCTAAATTTGAATCTCTCTGTTCCGAATGGATACGGACCGGGCTTTTTAAGACTGTCCTTGGGTAATTTTTCACTTACCTGTCGTTCTCGAATTTCCTTTTGTGACATTGCTAACTGAGCACAAAACAAACAAAGGCGTCTCTACTCGGACTTAGACTCTACTCTCTACCCTTTGAATTAAACCGTGAACGGGTCTTTGCTTAACGATTACAAAAGAGATGGGCAGTTTCCTTATCCGGAATCGGGCCTATATTCGAAATCTTGCATAATACCCACTGCCATTATCCAGGTTTTCTTAGCTACGAATTAACTATAAGGAAATATGTGTACACATGAACCATGAACATCAGAAAATTTTAACCACAAGATGACAATGGCATACAATCATAACAGGAACCATTCCTGAAAGAATGCGAGGACTTGGTCTGTGTGGGTGTGCCCTGTAGTATAATGGATGTTTATGAATATCTTGTTCTTGTATTTTGTATCCTGTGATTAAGAAGTGTTTCGCGCTTTTTTCAACTTTGCTTCATAGAAAGCATGCAAAGTCATATCCAAGAAAACGATAACATTTTTTCCTTATATTTTTATAAAGGTGATAAAGATATTTTGATATATTTTTAAAAAAGATTTTTTTAAACGTTTTTTAAACATGGTTTCATTCCAAGACTAATCAGATAAGATTTGCCGCTGGTTCTTTAGATCTCGATACCTCTATTTCAGCTAGTATCATACATTAAGGATTTTCCATGAATGTCATTTATGGGATGGGATGTGCATACAAGCAGGTCCTTAAAATGGAACCCGGTTCGAGAGCTCAAATGGTGGAGCTACTCTAAGCTCGTGCAGTTGAATGTTTCCATGGCACTATTTTTACCATCTGACTGTAAGGACTGCAGAAAAAGTTGCCCTACTAAACGTTCCGATTGTTTCTAGCTCATTTTAAGGCGTTGGTCTAGCGCCATCTTTGACACTTGCAACAACCACTCTTGTTATGCACCCATTATACATATATAAGTACAGTCTATTGTGGGATGTATTTGAACATGTGACAATATCCTCTCAGAATTTAGGAATATGTTCAGTCTACAAATCGGTTTTGATATTTGTCAAAGATCTGCAAGAAACACTAGACTTGATCTCGCAAGTCCAGGACAAGTAATGTCTATAAGGAATAAAACCGTGTAAACAAATGATTGCATACGTTTTCGGAACTTACTATTATGCATGGCTCCTTATTGCGATCGGCACTTGTTTTGTCTTGCAAATAAAGTGGTGAAATCGTCGTGAAAGGACCGTAGTTTACTGATTCCCAGCAAAGTAACAAACCAAATTAATGAAGCATGTCCCAGGATTTATAGTCATTACGAAATTATACTAATGACAAGGAAAATTCTGCCGCTCTGCAGAAATGTCTCAGCATTCCTCTTTGTTTTAAGACAATATCTCAAAACTCCTGATGCCATTGTGTTCTCCGAGGGAACACAAATTAAACACAGATCAAAAGTGTATTGACATTTTGCTCCTTCAACGGTATGTCCTTGATTTTTGACTTGTCTCCCCTGGCCTGTAACATCATCTTGATCTAGTCTCAACATGATCATAAGGCAGCCGTCGTTTTGCATTTGGTTTTTACTTTGCAGCATCCTCGCTGTTTGTGAGCAATGATATTTTCGTTACACTTACAGGTAACCTCTCGGTCACGAAATCGAGTCTTTTTAAGCGCTGCCATATTTGCAGATGGAGATCTGGCACTAGCAGTCTTATCTCCTCCTTCTGAACCAGGTCCTAGTGTAAAAAAACATGTCCCATCCCTTGGCATTGTGTCCTCTTCTTACCTTATTCACCGTCAGACATATTAGGAGATGATCATTCAATGCACAGAGCCCATCTATCCAACATCTGAAAAGCAAATTTATCTCTTACGAAACGTCTAGTTGCTGTGGCTTTACTTGTCTATGTTTAAATAATTGGATCCATTCATTCCTCAAATATGCAGATCACCCCACTTGGCACCAAGAAAGCTGTATATTTTTATATGTAATAGTGATGGTCAATATCTTGTTGACCGCTCAATAAATCAATTTACTCGTTGCTGCCAGTACACTCACATGGGAATAAACTTAGTTATAGTTAATTCTAAACTATATGATGTAGCTTTGTGTAAGCAATCCCAGCTATGTTTTTGGCTCTAGAGATGTAACGCAGACGAAAAAAGTTTGTTTAATTTCATTTATGGACGAAAATAAAACATCTGGCATTTATGTTATCAACATTCGGTTCTGGGTTTCTTAGTTACCATAGTAACCCCTAGGGGAAGATAATTACCAAAATGCTCCAAAAGGAAGTGACGAAGGTACATGGTCTATTCTTGAAAAAATTAATTGCAATGGTTAATTATAATCATTTATATAACGTACAAAAAGAAATCATGATAATATGAGGTATTCTACATAAACAATTATGTGAATTGTCTTTAATTGTTCAAAACTACCCACCCCATTCATCGCACATATAATTCTAGGAATAATGAATTTTATCTAATGAAATATTATTTAGCTAAGATACAATTCTATCACAACATTACATGTTACATTGTTTAATGCCATTGAAAAGGATACAATGCTATATACTTTGATCTTTTGAAGACTCAATGGGACTGCGCTGATAACAAATATTAAACAGTAGAAATTATTTATATAGCTAATCAGTCCATATTCTTTTACTAGGCAAGATGGAAAAGAGTGATCCACAATTACACTTATGTAATATCCTAACTTTATCCATATTTAGATCAATGGGTATCCTTTAAAATATAATTCCTAAACAAATCATGTTGTGCCAAGTATTGAATTTTGTGTGTGTGTATATATATATATATATATATATATATATATATATATATATATATATATATATATATATATATATATATATATATATATATATATTGAAAACGCGTGTCTATTCAAAACCAAGTGGTATGTCTTCGCGCCATTGTATTGTGAATATGTAAATTATTATACAACAACGATCTTTTGAATGGTTGCCAATATTTCGTTATACCCATTCATGTTCATAGGTATCAGTCAGTGTAGCTTATTGATACATGTATGCATGGTTTGACACATAACTAGGAAGCATTGTGCCTATAGACTTCATACCATCTTTGGTGCTTATAGGGAAGGGAAATACTGCCATGAATAATTCCAAATACAAACGTGCCTTGCTAGTAGTGACTATAGCTCTCGGACCTGTATCCCTTTTGTTTATCATATTGTCTTTGTCAACAGATTATTGGCTAATATTTGAGGTAGACCGTTCGAAACTATCCGAAAGCATGAAGAAACGTTCAACAGAGAACATGATAGATGGCAGATGGACACACACGCGCCATCAAGGTTTGTTCAGAGAATGCTACACAGACAACGATACCATCTTTCTTCGACTGGATCCTCTTAAAAACGACCCTGTCATCGACGGGAATTGTTTCTTTGTTCATCGTGAGCTTCCAGATTCCACAGTTGGCTCATCTGAATTCTACATTTCAAGAATTCATTTGTTAAGATCTCACATTGCATGTTTTATTTTAAGTATAATTATACTTTTCCTCGCACACATGTTGGATTTCTGCCTTTTCCGTTATAAGCATTCAGAATGGGCGTATGTTTCTGGAGTCTGTGCATTCACATCTGCGTTCTTGATAACGATCGGCATAGCATGTTTTCATGGAACTAAGTACTTAGAGGATAACAAGATTGCAGACATAGGTCCTTATACACAATATTACATCAGTTGGGACAGTGAGGTGCAAATGTATACATATCAAAACTACGGCTGGTCATACGTATTGGGCTGGGTAGCAATGGGATTGTGTGCTGTTAATGCCACTCTTTATGTTGTTTTGGGATTCAATTTTCAAAGAGAAGCTTTGAAACGTGAGAAGAAACATAAGCTAAAGAAGAAAGGAAAGACGACCAGGAACAGTGAGCATCCGGTAGTGAATGCTATAGCTGTACGACCACCGAACCTGGACGAAACGTACCAAGGTTACATAGGTTACCCAGCATTCCCTGATTACTATAGCTATCCGGAGTATCTGTATTACTCTCCACCAACTAGTCAGCCGAAGTACTCTTACGAGTTATTCTAACCAATACTTATTTATGATGCTTTTGAAATGATGCTTTAAAAATCTCTTGAGATAAGACGATGGAATCTTTCATGTCTCTACAATGCAACCTTAAATTACATGAACGTGATTTTTGTGTCCAGATAAAATCCCTTTATTGTGATCGCGTTTATCAAGTCATAATAATAAACCGTTTTTTATTTCAAACTATCTTTTATAATTTTCTATGAGGTTCACAGAGGGTCACATTTCGACTATTTGTATTCCTGTTCTAATATTTAAATAACATCTAGCTCAGTTCATTTATTATTTGGAATGATATATGATTCATACTAAAAGTTCCCTTATTATCGTAAGTTTATGTCCCATTGTTTGGACATGGATCCAAGGAGAGCATATGTTGTTATTATTATTATTATTATTATTATTATTATTATTATTTCAGTAGAGCCTTGTCCAAGTTAATCCATATTTGGTACATATCGTGACTTTATTTATTCCTGTAACCATGTAAATTTCCTGCTCTTGTGCTTGTGCTGTGTCATTGAATGCGGGTACTTAGACAAAAATGTATGATACTTATTTTGTTATAGTTATTTTGCATTATATAGCAACGTCATATACGTTTCTTAATTCATGTAGAATTTTTATTATTTTGGAGTTATGCCATATGTCTGGTCCATGGCGTCATCTGGACACATCGTTGACACCTTGACTCAAGGGCATATAATGTGGTTTGTTAAACATAGTTCTTGATTTAAAATTTTAGTTGCAGGAGCAGGTGAGGTAATTTATTAGAATATTCTTTTCATATTCAACATGCCTTTAACGTGCTTTTGTGTATTTATTCCTTGGCATTCTTGAGGAAACTGGAATTCTAAGGGTAAGGAAATCGCTATATTGTCCACTCTCTGTGCACGGATTAGATCATCTTACAAATAGAAACTTTCGCAAAGTGCATGTGACCTAAATAATGGTGATATGCACGCGCGTTTGGTATGACACAAATAATGCAATGTTGTTTCAAACTTTCTTGTTTCTTTCGGGGGTTGGGAGAGGTGGAGTTTCTGTGGAAAGACGGCTGACAGAAAAAAGCACATAGCTTTTTTCGGAGTCAGTAGTTTGCTAAGATTTTGCATCGAGTAATTTCCTGGCAATGTTTTTATTCCATATCCAGGCACTGGCCTTTCTTGTTTCTGTCGAGTCCACCTTGACGAATGCTCCTCACAACAGTCACTTTATTGAGCATCTGTACATAAACCTCAACATGCATAAACCTCTATGTACATAAACCTCTATGTACATAAACCTCTATCTGTTCATAAGCCTCTATGTACGTAAGCCTCTATATGTACATAAGCCTCCATGTGTACATCAACCTCTATCTGTACATAAACCTCTATGTACATAAGATTATATCTGTACATAAACCTCTGTACAAAAAACGCTATGTGTACATAAACCTCTATCTTTATATAAGCCTATTTCTGTTCATAAACCTCTTTATGTACATAAACCTCTATCTGTACATAAACCTCTATGTGCACATAAACCTCTATTTGTGTATAAAACTCTTTGTAGGCCCACACGAATGAAACTCAATTCTGAGGTTATTACTGTTTTATTTAAATAAATTTCTAGTCAGATAAAAGCACTCATTATCAAAGATCGGGGTTAGGCTAGACGTTCAGGCCATGTCATGTTTCTCGATTTTGGTGAACCACAAAGCTTGTATACATTGTACGTTTTATGTATGGCACTATCCTCTGGTGTATATTATGCTCTTGTTTAACACGTTTTTGTAAATATTGAATGATAATCACTTAAGTGATGAAAAACGACGTTTATAATACGTGTTAACGGGTGTTATGTAACAGTATATATGTATATCACTCCATCCAGGTTACCAAAGATATTATTCTTCTTCCTGATCTTATTCATCTTACTCAGTTGAGTTTTATTATTATATTTTGTCATTTGTGGTGTTTGAAAACTACTATCTTTATGTCCGGGGTTTCCATAGAGATATGGCGAATTTTTAAAGCATCTTTGTATCCATTGTATACTGTCTAGACTGATGAAAGTTGTTGAGGTGATACACGTTTTATGAACATATACATGAATTGTGCTCTTAATTGACTAGGATTAAATATTGTGTGTTCATGTTTTAGGTACTGTTCATGTTGGAATAGGGAAATTAATGTTGATATGCATTTATTTTAATACCACACCCTATGAATTTTTATGCATCTGGATTGGTTAAGTGCATTTATATTAATACCACACCCGTAACAGTATATATATTCCATATGACTGTTTATGACTGCGGATTGGTTAAGTGCATTTATATTAATACCACACCCTTAACTGTAAAGATATTCTGTATGACTTTATGTATGCGGATTGGTTAAGTGCATTTATATTAATACCACACCCTTAACTGTAAAGATATTCCGTATGAGATGTATGTGGATTGGTTAAGTGCATGACCATGTGATTCTTGAAATTGTTTTATGCAAACTGTAATGACTAAAATGAAACCTAGTGCGATGATAGATCCACACAGACACTCTATATTTATTCCAAAGACGACTATGCTACCTGTATCTCATGCTTCAATGACTGTGTTAAGATTACTTGTTTAAACTGGTTCATAATAACGTGCAAGATTAAATAGAGTTGTAAAATTGAAAGAATTTAACAAAATGTATGACCTAAATATATTTATTTGCCATTTGCTATAACAAACTATCATGGTTTACAATGGCTGCAGGTTAAATATCTGCATAGAATTTTGTTCACAGCTAAAGCTATCAGTAATATAGAAAATATACCTGTAGTGTATGTGATATTTGTAGAAATGCAGTAGCTTTTGTAATGGTTGAAAGGTAGGGACCATCATATAGTATAATTTAGTCTTACAAAGCAAATATATAATTAGAATGCAAATACACAAAACAAGCTGATTATATTTATAATTTGTTCAATACTCAAATTGCGTAATATTTATAGAAGCCGATTGTTTTAATAAATCGCCAAAAATGTCACATTAAAACAAATAGTTACAGCGTTAATCAAAAAAGTTGTATGGTTATCTAAATGTCATTTTGGAAATCTATTGAAGAAAGATATGCTAAATAAACGACTTAGTGGTTAGATGAAAATATGGATTAATATGTATATTAATTTTTTATATAACTGATACGGAGAGGTATAAATTCATGAATCCAGGAGATTTTTGTTTCACCTTGCAGACATGTATATGACGTTAAGGCTCTCGGCATCCTCTAGGTCGATTACCATTTAGTTGATAAAGAGTCTCAATATTACATTTGTCAATGTGAATTGTGTACAGATAATATATCTCAACGATAATATTTATGATAAGAAACTGCAATATTTGGGGGTGGGGTGAGGTGGAACTTATATAAGCTTAATTATTTACAAGAATTTCTTTAAACTCTTTGTTTTGTTAAATTGGCAGTTTACGTTAGAAAAAGTATAATATAGCTCTTGTTGGGTTTGAGATAATAGATTGAAGTTGTACGGAAAGTGTGAAAGGTTTTAGAATGAATGAAGAGTTTGTACAATAAAAAGAGTGTATGCCGTTAAGACATATAAGTTTAAAATAGATGAATGTATTTATAATTGAAACAACTGATATGTATATAATCTTACCACAATCTTCTACCTTTAACTTTTCGGTGTCCTTTCTTTTCTATATTTAATGCAAGAAAAATGGTTTAGAGAAACCCAAGGCTATTAGGACTGTTCATTAGCGTGTATTTTTATTTTATTAAATAGCATTGCTGCACAATAGCTTATTCGAATCCATTAGTTCCTTCTTTGTATGGGTACCATAGGTTTGGCACCATGTTATACCTAGGGCAATAAGAAGCTATGTTTGCATGCCAAAAAAAAAAGCCTCTATATTACAAGTTGCCATGATCAGGACTCCCTCAAATTTAACTATCTTCTCTATTAAATATAAAGTAGTGAAGGTGTACATTCTTTCCAATAGAAAGAAGCCTTGTCAAAACGACCAGATTAGTCTGGGAACCTGTCATTTTCATATATAATTTTAATTATGGTCGCTTACAGTAAAGACCATGTGTACTTTACTACAGGCAGAAGCTATTGATGTTGACTGTAATCAAATATCTTATGTGAAGTAACGTTTTGCTTACAAATGAGGCAAATTGGACGATATAAAGCAAGCCACGTATATGTGTTTTGTCCCGAATAGGCGGAAAGAACGAGTTCGATACGGCATAGTAATATCGAGACCATCAGGCCTACACTTACGTTCCTATCAAGCGATTTCTTCACCTTAACTCGGAACAAACCATATTATGAATTTATTACATATCCTTTTAATATTCACACATTTTTTATTTATAATATATATTTTTAAAACAATGCATTAGGTATTTTGGCGTTTTATGAAGAATCCCTCACGTACGTAACAAGGGATACTGTTGTCCTAGATATATACTATACAGTTTAATTATCGGTCTTTTTGCATTACAGATATATTTTATTATTTATCTTTAAATATTGAAACATGTTGTGTGGTAAAAGGAAGTATTTAAACTGTAGTCAGAGTCAAGTGGCTTGTTTACTTAATTCTCAAATGAAACATGAGTTATGGACCAGTCAGTGACCATTTTTCTTGGACTTTACTTACTGAAAAAACACTCAAAAATCAAGCAAATTTTAGGTCAAATTTCACTGACTAACGCTAATTAATTGCATTTACTTATTACAGAAAGCTTATCGATATAGAGCACATTCAAAATTATGAATGCATTGAACTTAATGTGATAATTGAATTATGTAGTTTTAAGAAATTTAAGATTCGGTTTCTTTATAAAACGTGGATTAGATATTTAAGATCCATTTGGATTTTTTTTAACAAAGAAATTCTAAACAGAATAAACACATGCTTCAGTCCGTGTACCTCAGTGACCGCATTTCAAATTAATAACAATGCTTTAAAATGTATAGCAATAAATCAAGACTCATATAACATAAGTGGACTATTAAAGAATATTTCAAGTTGTTAAAGAATTCCGGAATGGGTGTGCAGCACGGAAAGTTTAGGTGTGCGATACAGAATGTTAGAGACAGAATCACAGATGTATCAATATTGAGCGAAATTCAGCCATGTAAGATTGATTGGATATGTAACAAGTGGGCCTGACGGACAAAAATAATACAGCTGTACACGCCAATACACTTCCAGATGGCATCATGTCTTTTACAGATTGCAATGTCCATTTGTACACAAGATGTTCAGTGGTACAGGCTATCAGGCATCGTGATCTTGTCTCCCCTGTGTCTGTAGCTACTGGTTAGGGCAATAGAACGCTAGTAATGTGAAAACATAATCGCCACAAAGAAGATTAGGGCAATAGAACGCCAGTAATGTGATAACATGATCGTCATAACGACGATTAGGGCAATAGAACGCCAGTAATGTAATAACATGATCGTCATAACGAAGATTAGGGCAATAGAACGCCAGTAATGTGATAACATGATCGTCATAACGAAGATTAGGGCAATAGAACGCCAGTAATGTGAAAACTTAATCGTCATAACGAAGATTAGGGCAATAGAGCGCCAGTAATGTGAAAACTAAATCTCCACAAAAACGATTAGGACAATAGAATGCCAGAAATGTGAAAACTTAATCGTCATAAAGAAGATTAGGGCAATAGAACGCTAGTAATGTGAAAACTTAATCGTCATAAAGAAGATTATGGCAATAGAACGCCAGTAATGTGAAAACTTAATCGTCATAAAGCAGATTAGGGCAATAGAACGCTAGTAATGTGAAAACTTAATCGTCATAAAGAAGATTATGGCAATAGAACGCCAGTAATGTGAAAACTTAATCGTCATAAAGAAGATTAGGGCAAAAGAACGCCAGTGATGTGAAAACTTAAACGTCATAAAGAAGATTATGGCAATAGAACGCCAGTAATGTGAAAACTAAATCCTCATAAAGAAGATTAGGGCAAAAGAACGCCAGTGATGTGAAAACTTAAACGTCATAAAGAAGACTATGGCAATAGAACGCCAGTAATGTGAAAACTTAATCGTCATAAAGAAGATTAGGGCAAAAAAACGCCAGTGATGTGAAAACTTAAACGTCATAAAGAAGATTATGGCAATAGAACGCCAGTAATGTGAAAACTTAATCGTCGTAAAGAAGATTTGGGCAATAGAACACCAGAAATGTGAAAACTTAATCCTCATAAAGAAGATTAAAGCAAAAGAACGCCAGTGATGTGAAAACTTAAACGTCATAAAGAAGATTATGGCAATAGAACGCCAGTAATGTGAAAACTTAATCGTCATAAAGAAGATTAGGGCAATAGAACACCAGTAATGTGAAAACTTAATCCTCATAAAGAAGATTAGGGCAATAGAACGCCAGTAATGTGAAAACTTACTCGTCATAAAGAAGATTTTTTTAGATGATAAAGAAAGCAATTGTAATCTATTTATTCTCTCTGATCAACTTTTTCTTAGACGTTTTATGATGATTCCTCTGACTCGAGCTTCCAGTCATCAACTGAGTTACATTGATAATTCTGGCCCCTGCGATCATCTCTTTTGGAGTTACATAAAGTTGACAAATTTAACAATTCAATGTGCAATACTTGTGTTTTTCTCTCGAGTACATTTTCCAGCTGAAAAATTCCATTTTGATGAAGGTAGTTCAGACCAGTGAAAATCTGTAGCGCGTGTCTTTGCATAGCCAGCTTTCCAGTGAATGAACGAAAAAGGATTTTAGTCGCATGTGCTGACGGCCTTATCGTATCGGCCATAGTTATTCAACCCACTCCTACATACTAAAAGGAGGAGACCCACCCAAGTGCATACCTTGCATACCTTGCAATGAGACATTCACTATTAAGCACTTAATGCTATAGTGTGTCGACCTCCAACCTACTCTTAATCATTATTACAATGTGCAAGACATTAGAGAGCTCTTTGATACAGTTAGCATTTCTTATGCTATAGTCTTCCTGAAGGAAGTAAATATATATATATATATATATATATATATATATATATATATATATATATATATATATATATATATCATAAGTTATAGCTTTTATGCCATCACCTTGAACAGTTTTATGTGTTATATACACCGTAGCTAGATTTTAATTACTTTTTATCGTTGCATACATCATTTTTACTCCCCGTTGAGCGGGAAACTTTACTTTTTTATCACCGTCACAAATTTATCGTTTTACCTTCAATAGTTTTGTTTCATATCGCTAGTCGATTAAAAAAAAAACTTTTACCACTTTTAAATAACGAAAACTTTAAACTTTTGTATGGCGCTAAATAGCCTCATTGTGCTTGTGCGCCGTAAAAAATAAATCAACCAACCAACAAATCAGCCAACCAACTAACAGCTTTCGCGACTGCTTAAGTCTGGAGAGTCGAGATTTTTAATTGGTCGGGATTGTAGGAATGGTGCCATTACAATCCCGCGTTAATGTTCCATGTGCACTGGTTGCATTCCTTGTGTATTTTTGTTTCAGAGATTCCTGACACATCTCTAGGATCATGACCCAGTAATGTTAGAAGGAAGTTCCTCTAAAGCATCACGTAGGTTGTACAATAGTACTTGAAAATATTCTCATAGCTAAGATCTCTGTAGCAATAATATGTTATCATGTTTTATATTTTATATCAGCTCAGGACTTCTCGGGATTATAAAGGTAGGAAACGAAGAAATTATGTTCATGTGAATGTATCTTTTCATTACGAAAGTATATGATTCTTTACGATTGTGTAATCTTTCCGTGATTAAAAATGACATTTTTTTAATATAGAAACTTTGACACAGAATTTGCCTGTAACTATATAATTTAGATCTGAAGAAAATATCTGCATGAGTGAACCTACTGACAATACATCAGGTAGAAAGAAAAACAAACAAACAAACAAACAAACAGACAAAGAGGAATACCGTAGGGTGCGGTCTTGAAAAAGGATATCAGAGTCGGTTTTGATTCTAGGAGTGGATCTTTAGTCACTTTGAGTGCCACTGTAACTTGTCTCTCTGCCTGATTTAGCTGTCTGCTAGTCCTCCTGATTTTGCCTCTATATACGTCAGAAAATCTTCACTTTTCTAAATGTCTTTCGTGAGGATTCCATAACAGATCCTTCATCATGTAGTCATATTTCATGATGTTGTTGATGAAGAATAAATCAAGTTTTCCTTGAATGGTTTAGTATTCTAGGATCAGTTGAGGGAACAAGATTTTCTCCTGTGACCTCATTTCATGAGAAAGGTCTTCATTAGTTGCTTGTCTGCCATCAGAGAAGTAAGGAATCATTTGTTCAATAGCATTGACTCCTTCATGAACAATACATATCTTACCCATATTGCTCGTGCACCATATTTGAAGACAACATTTACAAAATTGAAACATTCACTGTGCAAATGACTTTTAGTCATATGATTTTTTTTCATAAGATCTCTGAAAACAAATCATTTAACTAAAGAAGAAATTATGTCATTTTAAAATTTGAATTTTCTTTACCAAATTAAATTGATTATAACATATATTACATACCGGCATACCGGCAGCAAGATTGAAAAACGATTTGCCAGTCTACAACAATTTACCTCAATTTACCACAATCCACTACGATTTACCACAATCCACCACAATCTACCAGTGCATTTACCAGTGCATTTACCACAATCTACCATGATCCGTAACAATCTTTCAATCTACTACTGTCAAGCGCAGAAAGGTCAGAAACAGACAAGGATATATTTTTCTTACTTACCATTTGATTGTTACAATCGACCAGTATATATTTAATGTTTATCAAATATGATATTATTATTATTATTATTATTATTATTATTATTATTATTATTATTATTATTATTATTATTATTATTATTATTATTATTATTATTATTATTATTGTTGTTGTTGTAATATTATTATTACTGTTGTTGGTGTTATAAATAACGTTTCCTAACTTGCATAAATGCTTTTTTAATTATAAGTAATGTAATTGTTGCTATTAAAAGTTCAGTTTTAAAAGAGTGAGGTATCTCATTTATATTTGATGAGATACATCTCCTGTGTCTTTTGGAAATTTGTTGAAATGCTTAAATGAACATATTTTTTGTTGTATTTTGCATCAAATGCGATGCCATTAAAATAAGAAGCGAAAACATTCCCGTTTTTCAATGGATATGGTCATAAAATAAGAGTCAATTATGAGAACGAGGTTGATAAATTAATAACAAAGTAAGGGGCATTCCATCATGCTAGAAAGTGTCATAGTACAAATATGACACCATAAGACCTAAATTTACATTTCACACACCCTGGAAAATTAGGGAAAATGAATTCATTCCGATCTTAAACTCATTCTACTAACGGGATAGAGTCCTAGGTTCAATTCGCCAAGCGAACTCTTATACTATCATCTGCGCCGAGATCCATTTGAATGATCTTCTCTTTCGATTTTCTTAAATTTGGCTTTTTATGATGCCTTTCGTATGGAAGATAACAAAATTAAATAATAAAAGCACTTGTACTTTCGTCTACTAATTTATGACGTTAAATATATGTTAAATATTAATAAATTGCAATAACATCATACATGAGACAGAAACGCATTCCTTACACAAAGTTCTTGTGTCCCGAATCATTTCATAACCTCAAAATATTGTTGTTATTCTTAAGATTTCTCCGTTGCAATTTTTAAAGGCATTTGCTTAGTACATTCAATATATTTTTTCAGTGCCCATGAAATATATGTGCTCGTTTTCCTAGGTTTTGCATATATCATATTATAAAACTTCTATAAAATACCTGAGAAAAAAGTTTTCCGTAACCATGGTTAGCCACTTCGTTTTGCGTCGACGTCGTCTTATGTAGCTAGCCAGGCAATTATTTTGATTACATGCCTCTTTAAAAATAGAGATTTAGTGTTAATAACTATCTAAATCAAATTATCTAGTCAGAGAACAAGTTACATGAACTGTCAGATTTTCATTATGGTTGACTTTAATGATATCAGCTCAAATTGACACAAAATAAAAACGGCATATAAGGTTTGCCTTGGAGAAATTTAACATGCGACACGTTATATTATCTGCGATGACTACGATGCTTATTTCCAAATATAGTTCTGGTAAATGTAACAAGTAATCTGACTGAAACAATTTCTTTCAGCTCGTGCCAATGAATTAGCGGATGGTCAGAGAAAACAATTTTACTATATATTCTCTACATTTGTTTCTCAGTACTGAACATTCCACTGTGTGATAATCGAAACAAATAATATGTTAACCTAAATAACTTCAATGATGACTTCACGGTGAAGTTCTTGTCAAAGGTTCATCTGCATTTTTTAAAGGCTTGACTGTCAACAAACTCACGTGCAGTGGAACAAAGATTTCACTTCCGGATCATCACCAAGACCTTATTACTCACTGTACACTGTCGCCAAAACACACACATACAACCACACCATAAGCTTATATTCTAAAAGATAAACAATTGCCTTTAAATCCAAACCAAGAATGCCTAAATTTAGCTCTCGTATCACCAACAAATGGAGACAAAATAAAAAACGCCCTAAAGATAGACGGACTACATTCTTGGGCACTGAACTAGAAGTACTAATTTTGCCCCGATGCCAGATACTGCTTTTGTCCAGCTACATGTGCCAAAGAAGGATATCGAGAAAAATGGACAGCCAACCATTACCTAGCAAAGATATTTATAAACGTGAATATCGCCTTTCCAAGGTTGTTTTTTTTTTTACCTGTACCTATAAACAGTGCCTCTATTTTGAAAGTCAGTTTTGCAGTCTTGATTTGAACTGGTTAGATAGGCGTATATACTTCGTATAGTCCAGCATCAAAAAAGTATCAATGATAGGACCGAACATAAAGACCTTCTAACTGTGATCTTAAACATATGTATTTCATGCGAAACATCCCAAATAAATTCTGCCTTTGAGATAAGATGGCTGTAGACTTGTATTTTAAATATAAAGCTATTTTGTTTTCATATACACATTGAACAAAAATGAATGAACATGTTTTAGATACATACTGATAAGTTAGTTAATTATGTAAGTAGCTACGTAGTTAGACAAAATGAAAGAAAGAGAGACTCATAAATCTATGTTGATGTATTATTTTATGCCAGAACTTCTATGAAAGCTATCTCTCCTAGAGGCACACGATATTTATGCTAAAAGGCAAGGTGCGCAATCTTTTACAGTCTTTTCATGATACCTTGGTATTCAAGGATGGCCGTATTTCATTCATATTAAATCATTAATTGCTAACGGTGATCCAATACCATAAACTTTACCACTCTTATGTGATTAGCGTAATAAAGGTTGCTAAAATGATATAAAGGGAAAACATAAATACATAGTAGTATTAGTAACAGTTTATTATTACAACAATGGAGACTTTATCATCTTCGTCATCATCTGGTTATCTCTAGTATTTAAATGTTTGCATACAGTTTAGATCTAAGTCAATAAATGAGAAATTGATCCGATGCTAAATTTAATGTTAAGACAATTTTTATATTCAAACCAGCCTGGAAAAGAAAGCAGATTTCGGACATATAACATATATTTATTGATTGTGTTTGGCGCCATATTCATTTGTCCAATATGAACATAACTCGGAGTAGTTAAAGCAGTGAATAATCCTGCCTTTACTTATCCATCCAGCATTGGAGCTATTTACGATGTAGCTAAAACCAAAAGACTTTTCTAGGTAGTGGGAGATGTATTTGGTCATCAACAACGATCATGCCTTCCTAGAAACCATAAGGAAAGCAAATTTTATGCCCTGCCTTGCCATCGAATACATGTAATAGAAAAAATTGGTGTACTTTCACTGTTAATTTAAGTGAAGACAAAATATCAATTTAAGATCGAGATAATAAGGCGCTCTTATAGTTAATCCAACACTACTGCTGGAGGGTCAGTGAGAATAGCACTATTTATGTTTATTTCATCCATCCAGTAATAAAGTTAATTCTTTATAAGATAGGTCCTGATGCAAGTACGAGGAATATTGGGCGCGAATAGACTACCTATAACAAAGGAATTGTCCAGTACATCTCAGCTTTGGAATATGGCGATACCCCGTAGTTGTCAGTCTCCATTACAAATTGCATCAACTCTTTAATTCTTCTGTTGTGACTTGCGTTCGCTTTCCTAGCTTTTGGCCATCTTCATACACTGACTTGAAAGTATGATTTTTATTTGTTTCTTTGCTTGGTTTGGATTTTAACAGAGATTTGAACAATTTTTCGGTCATATTGCTACGATGTCTGCAGTGTGGCAGTTTTTAGTGATGTCTAGAACTCTGGCATCATGACACATACATGTAGCATGATGTCCCATTCATTCACATTATCCTAACACCAGGCCGACCAGTCCTAACACTAACCTCTTAATGTTCAGCGTCAAACGAGGCAGCTATTAGTATCATTTTTAAATCTTTGGTATGACTCTGCAGTGGATCGAACCCACGACCTCCCGCATTTAAGTTGGACGCTCTAACCACTAGGCCACCGGAGCGGTATGCAACGGCCTCCTTGCACCTAGCTGAACTTGTTCTTATCTCATAGATAGCTGTTGTACAGGAAAGTTGACTGCTCGGCAAAAGGTCCATTCCGAGAAGGAGATTTATTAAGGTGCTCTTTCCGTCTGTGTTCTCTCCTGCAATAAATACTTTAATAATGTGTAATAGTCCAATTAATAGTGATGTGATGTGATTATGATTTTTAAAGTAGTTTTAACAATTTTCAGTCATATTGCTACGATGTCTGCAGTGTGGCAGTTTTTAGTGATGTCTTGTACTGGGACATCATGCCGCTGACATGTAGCATGATATCCAACCAAGTCACATTATCCTGACACCAGGCTGACCAGTTCTAAAACTAACCTATTAATGCTGAACTCATATGAGACAGCTGTTATTATCATTTTTGAAAGTATCTGATATGACTCGACCGGGGGATAGAACTGACGACCTCCCTCAGCCGAGGCGGACACTCTAACAACTTGGCCACTGGAGCGGTCGCAATCATAGAAGACTTGAAAACGCCGGTACTTTCGGGGCAAACAACTGAGTTTCTTTGGAAAAGTCACTATTGACTTGTTTCCTTTGAGATAGGCAACAACGAGAAGGATAAATCTAAATATAGCCTTTGCTCTAGCTAAAAATAGTTAAGTGTAGAAGAACAAGACGGACGATTTTACTGTTGTTTTTCATTCTTAAAGAAAAGGAAAAGAATTTAAAGTTTGATATGCAAAACACAATTTAGCTCTATTTTCTAGTAAATGTCTTGTAACATCTTTTCTCTCACTTCAGGAAACTCGTTATTAGATGATCGAATATTGCTGAACATTAATTTGTGATCTACATATAGGACACATTTTCACAGAAAACTCGTTATACAGCTCTGTACACATTTCAAAGTGCTGCAAAGAATTCCAGTGAAAACAATGACATTTAAAGAGAGATAGTATTTCTCAAACAATGTCTTGCTACCCTTATATATCAGGGTATAATGTCCTGCCCGAAACACTGACATGGTCAAAGGTCAAATAATACGAACAGGTTTATATTTCATCATATAGGTTGAAAATAACATTTACCGTATTTCGACACAGCCATGAAGTCAATGATGACATGGAAACCATACGTACCTTGCTGTGTCGGGTAAGCCAAAGAGTACAGAAAGTTTTACATTAGAGGTCATTTAGAAACAAATTTACGAAACGATTAAACTATCGTATCTTTTGAGAGTCTCACAAAAGAAAAATGTTAATTTCGACCCAATTTCAGTTTCACAAAGGGAAAGATCTGATTTTATCCTGGATAACATCAAACCTCGAGATATTTCTTGAAATATGATATTGACGTATTTCCATAAGTAATTTAGTTTCTCCTATCACATTGTATTTGTATCGGGACATCACGTAACAATTACTAACTATAGCATGTTACCATACACTTCAAAAGCGTTTTATTAAACACAATTTTAATGTTTTCATGTCAAGCAAATCGTTGATGTGATGGAATATAGTTTGTTAATAATTTTTGCTTTATTCTCCTGAAAAAATAATAATTGATGAGGAAATAATCAGTTAAGGAATGACAGCAAAATCAGGCGTGACAATATTTGTCTTCTGCTTTAGTCTTGTGATCATGTGCTCCTCCTTGAGACGTTTCTGATGAATCTTCATAATACACACTTTGAAAGCTTAGCTCTTAAGGACTTCTCTTTCGACAATGTGATATTTGAATGTCAAATGAAAAACTCCGAACCCAAAGTAATCTACTTAATTAATATTCATTGATATATCACCTTTCTATGATATTGTATATAACATTCTAAACATGAGAGGCATATTTCTGCATGGGAAAGGTCAAGGTCATTAGCTAAACTCTTAGTAAAGTATAGCCATGTATTAAACTAATTCTTGCATGAACAAGTGCAGTATATTATCAGTAATACGGTATGCACCATGTGATTGGTAATTTTTCACAATTTCTTTAGTAGTTACACTCCACAGCATTGTTATATCAAGGTGTCAAGGTGTGAGTTCAGGCTCAAGAGTCGCTGTTATTTTATGTTATACTTTCATTAACCACGTACTGTGTTACCTTACACTGCAAGTCCCTGGAAGAATAAAGCTATCATGCAATCGAATATTGATCAGGTAGGTATTAGTATGCCTTTGGTGCTGTTTGCACCTGGTGAGTTTAGTAAAGATAGTGCAAATTGTAACATTCTTAAACATCATTTAATTACACTGGAATGAACCCAGTGCCAATGCTGGTGAAAGATTTGAATCAGCTCTGTATGCACAAATTGTATGAAAACTCTAAATACATTCTACGTGCAGAAGAAAATGTGAAACAGCTTTAAACATGTGGATAAATGTTGATCCAGGTATAAAGAAAAGGCTGTATGCATCAGTGTCGTCGCTATGGTTGGTGTCATCCAGTGCGGTAACTCATTGTGTCACCCCTATGGACCTCCTTCCTGCGCAAAATTTCAAACATTTTTTGACAATCATTTTGGTGTCACATACTGACAAAAAAAATTGATTTTTTTCCTTAAGACAATAGTCATTTGTTATGCAAATTATGTGGATTGTGCATAAGTACACCCAGAGAAGGAGTTATGTTCAGAATTTTATATGTTCAACACTTATAAAGAATACGAGAAATAGCAGTCGCCATACTAATATGAAAAAATATGATCAGTGCTACCGCCCAGGTTTTCAAATTAAATACTAACTTGTATTTGCTTTTTTAATATGTACTACCCATTATTGTGTAGACACGCATCATGGTCGCTGCAACTCAACAGTTTCTGTACTGATCTTAGCTCTAGTCTAAACTGTACTTCATCTCGGTATTAATAACTGACTGGCTTGCAGCTGACTGGAAACTGCTATTGAGGAAGCTGTTTATGCCGAGTTTAAAGGATATCATCCAATATATTCACAGAGTGAAAACCACGACTATAATATGGAAGTCTAAAGACATCATCGAATCTTTTCACATACTGAAGACCGCGGCTATAATGCGGAAGCCATAATGACATTCAATCTTTCCACAATCTCAAGATAATGACCATAATGTGGAAGCCATGACGCCGTCATCCAATCTTTCCACAATCTGAAGACTATGACTTTATTGTGGAAACCATGAAGACGCCATCCAATCTTTCCACAATTTGAAGGCTATGACTATAATGTGGAAACCATGAAGACCTCATCCAATCTTTCCACAATCTGATGGTTATAACTATAATGTGGAAGCCATGCAGACGTCATCCAATCTTTCTACAATCTGATGGTTATAACTCTAATGTGGAAGCCATGAAGACGTCATCCAATCTTTCCACAATCTGATGGTTATAACTATAATGAGG
The DNA here is from genome assembly GCA_016746295.1 of Potamilus streckersoni. Classification (NCBI taxonomy): domain Eukaryota; kingdom Metazoa; phylum Mollusca; class Bivalvia; order Unionida; family Unionidae; genus Potamilus; species Potamilus streckersoni. The sequence goes on along the minus strand of JAEAOA010000587.1, from coordinate 5,854,832 downwards.
AAGCCATGAAGACGTCATCCAATCTTTCCACAATCTGAAGGTTATGACTATAATGAGGAAGCCATGAGGAAGGTCACATGTATCTAATATAAAGATATATTTTTCCTCCTAACTATGACCTGGATCATGTCTAAAGAAATCACACTGAAACCAATAATTATTTTCCCTCTTCATGAATTTGAAATAATTTTCCAGGAACATTAACTTTTCCTTCGTGGCATGATTTTTCCAGGACATTTGTTTGACTATCGTGTTGATGATGTTTTCAGTGACACTGACTATTGTGTTTTGACATTCACCGACCTTGTAGTCCATTCTTTACAAAGCGTGCAATTAAGGCTGCTCCAGAACACTGACATATTTGTGCTTGCACAGAGAACTATTATACGGCTACTGAACATTAAGGGGAAAGATCTTCTGAACTTTAGTTCTCTTAGGAGACTAACAATTACAGAAAAATTAAATGAAGTGCAGAGGTTCTGAAAGGATAATTAAGTTATTTCAAAGTTTAACCAAAAAACATACATAAAAATATTCAATACAAACGTCACATGTCACGTGAATTAGGCATAGTATGATTTTCTTTGTCTAATAATGAGTTTTAAATACGATATTCAAAGCTCAGACTCACAAAGCAATGCACTTACTGGAGTGGCATCGACCTTTCATATTCCAGTTTGCAATATATGTGGTCTGTTGGAATCATTCCATTAATTGAACCAATTAACTGATACTGAATCTCATTGTAGCTCTTATGAATTGTTTTTAAATATGATAAGGAAACAAATATTATATGTTTTCTCTCACGTTTCCTGCATATTTCTAAAAGGTGAAATAAAAGTTACTTGCATTCTGTAGAACTCAGCGTCAAAACCTAACTATAAATTAAAATGTTTACTGAATTCAGTCTTATATTATAATTTGAATATAATACATTTGGGTGGCTCGGTTTCATTCAAACTTTTATGGATTATGATAATGATTTTCAGACACTGGCGCCATAATTAGATTCTTGCATAGTTTGGAGTGATAAATATTATTGACTCGGAATCATTAAGATGATGTATTAAATTGTTGTCTCTAAATGAAGGTTATTTTATAAAAATTTTCATCATCAATAGTGCATATACTTCTGACAATGATAAAACTAAACGAACACTCATTTAATTTCAAATTGCGTATGTCAGTGTTAAGGCAAGTAATAATTATGCAGTTTTATATCTCTTTATATGGTGCATGGATATCAAAATATGTTATAATGCACCTTATACGTGCATAAGTGATATACTTTCACCATTTATCTGGAGAGTAGAACTACCTTTGTCATCTTTGGCGGTAGGATTGGAGTGGGGACATTTAACTGCTAAGATAGTTTTTAGATGGAGAATTCGGCCCAGAGTGGTGACATTTTTGAACAATGAAAGCTGTACCAAAATCGACTAAGACTATTCATTAGAAATGAAATAATACATTATCTGTAAAAATGTGTAGTCTCGAACACCTTAATGAAACTTCATTATATCACTAATGTGGCGAGCCCTTGTGTTTGAACTTTACATTTGTAACATGTGACTTTGCATCACTCTTGTTCTGGACTGCCGTGAGCAAATATAAACATGACAGCAATCGTTTACTGTTGTTATATATGCAGAAGAAGAACTTTGTTTCTTGTAAATATGTGCAATTGTGGTCTTCTCCTCTGGCTACTACCACACTAATTTAGTCAATCACTTCTTATTGTGATAAGCCATTAAGATCTCTTTACCTGGAGAATTCAACCCTAGCGTGATTCCTGCAAGCGTTCCTCCTCCTTTATTTTCAAAGATTCTCGACAACAACAGCTGTATACTGGAAATTTCCCAGACTATAAATAAATATCCTCTAATCAATGCAAGACCACAAATATCACAACCACATCACAACTTTGCATCACAACTTTGCAATTACATGCTAAACGCCCAATTGCATGGTTTCTCTTTATTACATTTCTGCAACTTAGCACCACTATTTCAACCAATGAAAATATATCTCAAACACCAGATACAGGGAACTATTTTCCTATCTCAGTCAATTTATTATTATAAGCCTGATTTCGCCTGTAACTCTACACCCTATTTACCATCAAAGCACCAATAAAAGACGTCTCCAAATAATGGCACAATCTCTTTTCAAATATTCCATTGTATAAAATATTAGTCTATGCAACAAATAGTCTACATGGAGATACACAATCAATCAACACGATTAGATTTTAATAGGAACTACTTGGTTCGATGTCTACGTATGCGGATCTGACCTGAACTCATTATAAAACTTAACCATGCTATCATTAAATCTCATCAACACTCTAATCTGTGACGTTTGCCCCAAGCAAATGACTAATTATACTTGCTGAGTAATATTTCTTCAACACCGACTTTCCATTATCAAATAATCATCACAAAAATCTAATAGGTCCTTAAAATGGAGAGGTATATACAAATGGCGCATACCATATATTAATTGCATTAATAATTCCTTTTGTAATCTGTAAGATTATTAATATTCTTTATTAATTTTCCTGTAGATTTGCTGACCAATTAATACGGTTAATTTTATTTAATAGAAAGCAGGATTAATAACTAAACGCAAAAAACAGATTTCATAATTTCAGTCTCTTGACTGCTGCGGCGGATAACAGCGGACAAGTGGGACCTGTAAGGTCAACAAATATTCCAATCAGTGGGACCTGTAAGGTCAATAAATATTCCAATCAGTGGGACCTGTAAGGTCAATAAATATTCCAATCAGTGGGACCTGTAAGGTCAACAAATATTCCAATCAGTGGGACCTGTAAGGTCAATAAATATTCCAATCAGTGGGACCTGTAAGGTCAATAAATATTCCAATCAGTTCATTGAAATGGGCATATTTCTAGGAAACGTTGCCTAACACATGCATTTTTTAAAATCCACATTAGTTTGAATCTATATATAGCAGAAAAGTTTTCTGCGTTGGCGTAGTCAACGTGGTCGTCACTAACTGCGTCATCAAATGAATGTTAAGGTTATACTAAGAGTATTTATTATTCGCATATATATCCTAAACCGCTAAATTCTTCTTGGTATATGTCTTTATGAAGCTAATGCAAATAAATCAACGACATGCTAGTTCAACCCCGTTTGCCATGGAGCGAATGTCACAGTCATTGAAAACTAGCGATTAGGTTTTTGTTGAATGTTTTGTGGTTTTTTTGTTGCATTTTCTAAAATCTTTGTTATATTTTCTCATGAATTGAAATAAAATATTATCAAGTTTAGACACTTCATTTTACAAAATGTTGACTCGTCTTTTTACCTTCAGGTAGAGGTCATATGCATATAAAATGTGCTTGTGGTTTTTTTTTTGTTTTTTTGTTTAGGGTTTCTTTGCACGAATTTGCAATGCCCTTGAGAGAGAGAGAGAGAGAGAGAGAGAGAGAGAGAGAGAGAGAGAGAGAGAGAGAGAGAGAGAGAGAGAGAGAGAGAGAGAGAGAGATTTCAGCACAATATAAACTAATGTAATTGGATCTCAGATGATGTATGGATATAAAACTAGTAATTGTGTATGCTTGAGAGACAAAAAGAAAGGATATTTGGGGCAACATTTCTTACTGAATGACGGTGTTAATAATGCATGACAACCAAGTTTAACTAAGAATCGTGTGCAAATATCAATACAAGCATAATGGAATATCGCTTGGATAACTTCAGCCATTATCGGCACTTATCAATCCGTGTATCAAGTTTCTTCTATATTACGAATATTGGTAATGGCTCGAATATTCGATTTATAACATTCATTACTTATCTCATTCTCTTCATCTTTTATTTGGCCATAGGACTTCGAATGAGCACACGAGAAAGTATGCCTTCTCATTAATTACAAGTGCATTATTTATATATAACAATATTTAACAAACAGCCACTTGGCAAACGATCTGAGAAAAGTTTGTAAAGTAACAAAACTATTGACTAACTCCAACTCATTGACATATGAATTGGGCCCTTAAACTGGGTATTTAAACATGTAGCTGTATAACCTCGCACCGTTATATGAAAATAGCGGACTGGCGGTAACTCGCGCTGGCAATGGAGGTTTGTAAAACAAATCTCTCAACAGTCTTAAAACTAATATTTACAATTCAAATTCGTGACACTTCTGATGGGAATTTACCAGTTGTTGTTTGGTAGTTACAAACACTTATATAACTTAAGGATTGATCATTTCATTTTCGGGGCTAGGCGTGGCGGTGGAAGGGGCTGGGATTTTTTTTCAGTCGGAATTTTGTTTAATAGTACCTAAAGTTTTCAAAAGAATCTCAGCACCTCACCCTCCATTTAAATCGTCTGTCACCTAACGCGTTGTTTCGATCAGCTTTTATGTTTTGATGGACCAAAAATGGCTGCCGCCTTTCAAAATGAACAAAGGCTTGATCCAAGCCAAAGTATCTTTAAGATTCATAAAAAAATGTAAGCTTCTTGATTTAAATGATATATCTTTTGATTACAAAAATCATGTTGATTGTGGGGAATCTGTTTCCTTTGAAAGAGTACGCGCTAGTTTGCAATTTAGCATATATGGGCAGAAAGGTAAATAGTATTGCGAGTGGACACATGGCCGTAAAGAGCGATCACGGGCCCGGGGATAAGAAACACCCGGGCCACTCCTAGCTCTTGCTCAAAATTTTTTCTTTTATAAAATTAAAAAAATTAAAAAGTGCTGCTAGTCCTGGGCCCCCGTGGATATATCTTCGGTTGCCACTCACCCCACCCCACCCCCGGTCGGCCCTGAGTTGACATAATATATAATATAGAATCCAGGAAGTTAGGAATAGTAGATAATAGGTTGGAAGATAGTTCATAACTGAATGCTGTCGACTAGATAACTTGATATTGATAGTAGATATTTGGCGAATGGATAATATATAATTGATTATTTGATAACAGATGATTCAGGCGTTTGATAACTGGACGATAGATAATAGATAAGTAGTTATTGGATAGAATGTAAATTTAAATTGAGACTAGCTAATTGGCCGGTGGATACCACAATGTGGGTGCTGGATAGTAGATTACTAGGTGGAGGATAGTAGATAATTAGTTATTGATATGTAAAGAATATAAATGAGAATGGTAATTTTGCTGTTAAAAGTAGGGTATGAAAGGGATATGGTTATTATAAAATGTAGTTTTGAGTTTAACATTATAAGAGGTCAGGGCCTTCCCACGAGATAAATTGTCTTCTGTTATGAAATAAATGGACTTCGATACTGTCTCTGTGTTCCACACATACACACACAAATACACACACTCTCTCTCATACACCGATGAGGTTGTGTGGTGGTTGTCAAAAATGGGAAACCAAATTTAACTTCAATTGGAAGATGTGGGAATTTTAATAATCGTGGGTTTAATAAAACAAACATAATTTAATATATAATATGATTGACATTTTAGTTTGGATTAAGTAGTTTACTTACTGAGATTTAAATTCCATTTTCATTCATTTTATATCCTGTCCAGATGAATTATAACTTTCATAACTCGTAAGAAAAAGTTTACTTTCGCCTGAACAGATTGCAGAGAAGCCACTCGCAATTTGGCGGTTAACTTGGAGGTAGATTCTAAGGAAAGACAAAGTTTCGAAACGGTCAGTGAGTTATTTGCTTGAAGTTTGCATACTATTTACGGCATCATAATAGTAATTATTTGTTTTAGGTATTCCTAATTACTAGAATCGTTTAATATGTAGAATTTTCTTTGTAGTGTTTGATTGATAAATGGACATCAGCCCACATCTATAATTATTAGATGCAAGGCGGAATTATATAAATCATTAGCTAGTGGTTAGAGTTAATTTTGCATTTCGCTACTAAGTTTCTTAGTAGTAAACTAGTGCATTTATTATTTTTATGTTAGAATTTATATTAGCTTGGATTGTGAATTTGGAAAATGGTTTAAGTATGTGAGATTAGATACTATGGACGTATGTATATATCAAAGCATGGATATTTGAATATATGTACACTTTATATGCCTGTAAGATAAAGGAATGTGTCTGATTATTGTGAAATTGTTTCTTATAACCGGATTAGGAATATGTACTGATGTGACGCAATTTATTGATGTATGTATAAGAAGTACTTGATGCTTTGCTGTATTATGACGTTTGTTTTATCATACAAGCACGTATGGGTATCTCAATGTGATAGAATGTATGACCGAAGAAATTTAATGGCCGTTATCTGATGATAGGCTGTTTGTCGTGTGAAATGAGAGGGCTAAACAAAGATATTGTACCGTCCTTGTGTTTTCACAGATTTTTTGGGAAGACAACTTCCGGTTCCTTTGAGTCTCGAGTCTCCAAAAGTTGGAGACCGAATAGAGACTAGCCGAACAATCTAAGTCGACAGAAGCCTGGTTGATAGAGGGAAGGTGGATAGAAGGTGGAAGAGGAGGCGAAGGAGTATATAGAATTTGAGGAGGAAGAGAAGAAATTTGGGGAAAGTTAGGGAGGAAGAGGAGAAGGAATTGGGGAAAACAGGTGAGAGAAGAATACCACAGATAAGTAGAATACAAGGACAATCGGATATAGAATCTCACACAGCTAATCAAGTGATGCAATAGGATATAAAGGGTCGAGATGAATTGTAATTGTAATTGTGTAATTGTAAATTTGAATCATTCGAGTATTGAATTTTTATTCAATTGTTATTCATTGAATTTCAAACTTTCTGTATATGTAATCATCTAACCATCGGCGTTGCTGAATAGGGGCTATGACCTTTACATCTATATTTCAATAATTTTACTTCTGTAGGAGTTTGAATAAGATATAAGTAACACACACCAACCAAGCCTCAACAATTTGAAGAAATACTGAAAAAGATCACTGTGACATTTTTCCCATTTCATCTGTGAAACATAAAAAGCCAACATCAGTAGAACTGACCGTAACGCTATCATGGTAAAGTAAAGTAAAGTTACCGACCATAACTGTACGAAAGAACTTCATGTCAAATAATTAATCTTCAAAAAAAGTTGATTCCATTGCATTCTATGCTGTCAAAGTCTGATGAAAGACATGATTTTCTTGGGGAAAATTTAGAAAGATTTGCTTTTGATTGGTCTGTTCATATTAAGGCATAGTACACTTTGGAACTTAGTCAAAGTTCTTTAGTCAGAAAATTTCCTGAGAGAGGTAAGTTCGACTCAAGTAGAAAATCTAAAGTAGAGTTTTCCTTCGTTAACAAGTAAGGAGACTAGATAGCTGTCTTGAAAGGAAAATGCAGGCCATAGTGTTAGGATGTACGATTGTGTGGAAAACAAAACAGCATCAAGGGAATTAATACCTTCCTATATACCTTCATGAGGTTCCCGATGAGGACAGTCCTAAGATGAATATCCACAAATAAAGAGTCCAGAATAAAAACGGGTCAGAGAAAGAACCAAGCATACATGCGCAGACGTTGAATACACAAAGGTAAGAGCGAACGGCGCCAAGTGATGCAAATCGGGCGTGGACCTCGTACTCTTTTTACTACGTGTTACTATCCGTAATTGAACACTGCTATTAAATTCCATTAATGTAAATCTGTCAGATTGAAATTGCAATTTTAGTTTATGTATTAATTAGTTAAATTTAATTTTTATTGTTCAAGGTAGCTTTTATTTGTTTTTTTTTTACCTGTATAATTCTCTATATATAAGACTATGTCGTCCTTTATTACCTTCTGTACACAAACTAGGTCGTCTTTTTTGTAATTTCTGTACAAAGACTACTTCTTTTGTACCTTCTGTACACAGAGTAGGTCGTCTTTTGTACGTTCTGTATACAGACTTGGATGTCTTTTTGTATCTTCTGTACACAGACTAGGAAGTCTTTTGGGATTATAGATCTGCTCGTACTCTTCTCTGTATGGTTTACTAGTTCGTATTACTAATGACATTAACTTGCGGAATATCAAAGGTTTGTAAACTAAATCAAAGATTCGAAAACTAAATCAAACGTTTGGAAAGTTAAGCAAATAATGATGTTCACAGATGAATTAATTAGATGATTTTTTCCTAGTTCTTTTGAATTTATTTTACATGTACATTGATAGAAAAATATCACACAAAAACTAAATTGTGAAAATAGTGTATATAATGATCATTTTCCTGGACTTAATTTTGATTTGACTCCTTATTGTTTAAATTGTGCAAAACGTTTCAATTTAATTTTTCCCTACGTTTTGAATCACTAATCAATACTTTGTTTCCGGTTTTATGTTTGGTATTCACACATTTGATCTCTTTTTGTATTTCACCTTCGTTCATAGAACTGTTGTCGTTTCAACATTTGTTGTTGTTGTTGTTAAACAACTTTCTTTCGGAGACGATATTGAAACTTAGTCATAGATTTTAACGATAGCTTGAAATTGATTTCTTATATAACTTATTAATATTGCTAATTTTCAATGTAGTTGTTTTTTGCCAGAGGATGGGTTGGGTCAGTAACTGGATCCATTTGGTGTTTGAATCTTTTCTTAAGGAAAATTAATACATCAATATACTTCACCACATTTTCAAGTTGCAGATTCATTCTTTCCATTCACAGAAAAAGGAAATCTTCTGGTTTTAATATTCTGATAGATTTTATATCAAAATAATTCAACCAAAAGTTCAGATAAAAATACGGTTTGCATCTCTAACTATAGATTTGGCCCCATTACGTAATGGCATCATGAAGCAGAGACCTCATTAAGAAGTGACCCTTCTACTAGCTTATATAATGTAGGTAATAGTATACCACTCCAATTGCTTATATAATGTGGGTAATAGTATACCACTCAACTAGCTTATATAATGTGGGTAATAGTATATCATCCAATGGTTTACATAATATGGGTAAAATAATGTGGTTATAGTATACCACTACACTAGGCGATAGCTTATATGATATAGGTAACAGTATACCACTATAATATATTATATAATGTAGGAAATAGTATACCATTCCACTAGCTTATATAATATGGGTAATTTTTTATCGCTCCTCTAGCTTAAATAATATTGGTAATAGTATACCACTCAACTAGTTTATATAATATTGATAATAGTATGCCACTTCGCTAGCTTATATAATATGGGTAACAGGATACAATCCACTAGCTTATATAATGTGCGTAATAGTATACCACTCCACTAGCTTATATAATATGGGTAATAGTATATCACTCCACTAGCCTAGATAATATGGGTAATAGTATATCACTCCACTAGCTTATATAATATTGGTAATAGTATACCACTCCACTAGCTTACATAATGTTGGTCATGGTATACCACTCCACTATCTTATATAATATGGGTAATTTTATACCACTTCACTAGCTTTTGGAATGTGGGTTATATAATATGGGTAATAGTATATCACTCCACTAGCTTATATAATGTGGTTAATAGTATACCACTCCACTAGTTTATATAATGTGGGTAATATAATGTGGGTAATAGTATACCATTACACTAGCTTATATAATGTGGGATATAGTATACGACTCCACTAGCTTATATAATATGGGTAATAGGATACAATCCACTAGCTTATATAATATAGGTAATAGTATACCAATCCTCTAGCTTATATAATGTGCGTAATAGTATACCACTCCACTAGCTTATATAATATGGGTAATAGTATATCACACCCCTAGCTTATATAATGTAGGTAATAGTGTACCACTCCACTAGCTTATATTATATGGGTAATAATATAACACTCAACTAGCTTCTATAATATTGGTAATAGTATACCACTCCACTAGCTTATATAACGTTGGTCATGGTATACAACTCCACTAGCTTATATAATATGGGTAATTTTATACCACTCCACTAGCTTTTATAATGTGGGTAATATAATATGGGTAATAGTATATCACTCCACTAGCTTATATAATGTGGTTAATAGTATACCACTGCACTAGCTTATATAATGTGAGTAATAGTATACCACTCCACTGATTTATATAATGTGGGTAATATAATGCGGGTAATTGCATACCTTTCCACTAACTTATATAATTTTGGTAATAGTATACCACTCCACTGGCTTATATAATATGGGTAATAAAATGTGGGTTATAGTATACCACTCCACTAGCTAATATAATGTTGGTAATGGTATACCACTCCACTGGCTTATATAATATAGTTAATATTATACCACTCCACTAGCTTTTATAATGTGGGTAATATAATATGGGTAATAGTATACCATATAATGGTATACCACTTCACTAGCTTATGTAATATGGGTTATAGTATACCACTCCACTAGCTTATATAATATGGGTTATAGTATACCACTCCACTAGCTTATAAAAAAAGGTTATAGTATACCACTCCACTAGCTTAGTATACCACTCGAATAGCTTATATAATATGGTTTATGATATACCACTCCACTAGCTTATATACTATGAGTTATAGTATACCACTCCACTAGCTTATAAAATATGGTTAAGAGTATACCACTCCAGTAGCTTATATAATACAGGTTATAGTATACCACTCCACTAGCTTATATAATATGGGTTATAGTATACCACTCAACTAGCTTGTATAATTTGGTTAATAGTATACCACTCTACCAGCTTAGTATACCAATCCACTAGCTTAGTATACAACTTTACTAGCTTAGTTTGCCACTCCACTAGCTTATATAATATGGGTTATAGTATACCACTCCATTAGCTTATATAATATGGGTTATAGTATACCACTCCACTAGCTTATATAATATGGGTTATAGTATACCACTCCACTAGCTTATATATTATGGGTCATAGTAACCACTCCACTAGCTTATATAATAATGGTTATAGTATACCACTCCACTAACTTATATATTATGTGTCATATTATACCACTGCATTAGCCTATATAATATGGGTTATAGTATACCACTCCACTAGCTTTTATAATATGGGCTATATTGTACCTCTCCACTAGCTTATATATTATGGGTCATAGTATACCACTCCACTAGCTGATATAATAATGGTTATAGTATACCACTCCACTAGCTTATATAATATGGTTATTAGTATACCACTCCACTTGCTTAGTATACCACTCAACTAGCTTAGTATACCACTCCACTAGCTTAGTATACTACTCCACTAGCTTAGTATAACACTCCACTAGCTTTGTATGCCAATACACTAGCTTAGTATTCAACTCCACTAGCTTAGTATACCACTCCACTAGCTTAGTATGCCACTCCACTAGCTTATATAATATCGTTAATAGTATACCACTCCACTAGCTTAGTATACCACTCCACTAGCCTAGAATGCCACTCCACTAGCTTATATATTATGGGTCATAGTATACCACTCCACTAGCTTAGTATACCACTCCACTAGCTTAGTATGCCACTCCACTAGCTTATATATTATGGGTCATAGTATACCAATCCACTAGCTTAGTATACCACTCCACTAGCTTAGTATACCACTTCACTAGCTTAGTATACCACGCCACTGGCTTAGTATACCACTCCACTAGCTTAGTATACCACTCCACTAGCTTAGTATGCCACTCCACTAGCTTAGTGTGCCACTCCACTAGCTTAGTATACCACTCCATTAGCTTAGTATACTACTCCACTAGCTTATATAATATGGTTAATAGTATACCACTCCATTAGCTTAGTATACTACTCCACTAGCTTAGTATACCACTCCACTAGCTTAATATGCCACTCCACTAGCTTATATGTTATGGGTCATAGTATACCACTCCACTAGCTTAGTATAACACTCCACTAGCTTATATAATATGGTTAATAGTATACCACTCCACTAGCTTAGTATACCACTCCACTAGCTTAGTATGCCACTGCACTAGCTTAGTATACCACTCCACTAGCTTAGTATGCCACTCCAATAGCTTATATATTATTGGTCATAGTATACCACTCCACTAGCTTAGTATACCACTCCACTACCTTAGTTTACCACTCCACTAGCTTAGTATGCCACTACACTAGCTTAGTATACCACTCCACTAGCTTAGTATGCCACTCCACTAGCTTATATATTATGGGTCATAGTATACCACTCCACTAGCTTAGTATACCACTCCACTAGCTTAGTATGCCACTCAACTAGCTTATATAATATGGGTAATAGTATACCACTCCACTAGTTTATATAATAATGGTTATAGTATACCACTCCACTAGGTTATATAATATTGGTAATAGTATACCACTCCACTAGCTTATATATTATGGGTCATATTATACCACTCCACTAGCTGATATAATAATGGTTATAGTATACCACTCCACTAGCTTATATAATATGGTTAATAGTATACCACTCCACTAGCTTAGTGTACCACTCCACTAGCTTAGTATACTACTCCACTAGCTTAGTATGCCACTCCACTAGCTTATATAATATGGTTAATAGTATACCACTCGACTAGCTTAGTATACCACTCCACTAGCTTAGTATATCACTCCAAAAGCTTAGTATGCCACTCCAATAGCTTATATAATATGGGTTATAGTATGCAACTCCATTAAAGTTTGTAACGTTTATTTATGTCGGTTATTGCATAATGCTCAACTAACTTATGCAGTATGGATATTAGTTGTTCTCTCCACTACATGATATCATATTAATATAATTCCCCTCGACTATTGAGATAATGTCCCTTATACGTTATATGAAATGGGTAATTGTATGTATGTAATAAATTTATTATTATACCCCTCAACCACTGATATAAAATGGATATAGGGTACTCTAGGGCTGTACCGAATAGTAATTCTAACTATTCGGTCGAGTACGAATAGGGGCCCATACCTTTTCGGCTGAATACTAATAGTGACTGAATACTCCAATGACATTTACATTAATTATAAAATAACAAACACAAGCACGTGAAGGTTAATATATATGGCATTACTAAGATATCGAAGTGCTACAGTTAAACGTCTTGATAATTCTTTATACGTTAACTATGAAGTCTCAGACACGCGGCACGCGGGCTGCGTGCGACCCGCGAAGTCATATCCCAAACCCGCAAATAATTGCATCACATGGTGTCATGAAAGATTATAAGAGTGGTACGGCCCTTGGGCCATCGAAAATGCCCTCATGCGGCCCTCGGAGTGGTTTGAGTTTGAGACCCTTACGTTAACTAATGAACAGCAAGATTCAAATTTCCAAATGACGTCCAACAGTTACTGCTGCATAAAGGACACATTAGCTTTGAAAAATAACTCAGTTTCTCAACAATGTCTATCAGTAAACATATGCTCTCTCGCATGGTATTGCAGGCTGCACAAAATATACCTTCACTTCGGATGCTTGTTGGAGGCGCTACTAGATAACATTGGGCGCAAAAGCGGTTTAAAGGAAGACTCACTATTGATCTGCTGCCATGCCACTGGATTAATATTCCTTGGGATACAAGGCTCATTCAGAAAATTGTTCTGTTGATTGTCGATTGGAATTAAGGTATTCTTTTCTGGTTACCATGAATCTTGAAGGATGACTTAATTATACTTTTCCTATTCGCGTGCAACATAAAATTCGTATTCGCACGCATCATACAATTCAGCCTAATATAAATTCCTTATTTAATACACTGTTTGGGGCCGACACGAATACGGAGCGAATACTCATCCACTAGCTGTCTCCTACATTATTTCAATAAGAGTTTGCGACATGAAATTTTCTGTGCAAGAAGGAAATTTTCGCAGAACTGTCTCATTCTTCCGTGGACCTTTTCTATCCTCTGTAAAACTATCACTTTCTTTAAAGAAAGTTTAGCACGATATTTGCAACCGATATAGTAGTCTTTCGAAATTTCCTTTCTTTACAAGTCAAACAATTGTATATTTGCTTTTCGTTCATGTCTGATTGATAATTTAATGTTTCCATTTACTTTTAATATTCATATTTTTTGTCAAACTTTGTTGTATATTCTATTATTTTAGCGCTAATAAATTAACTGCAAAATGACCCATTTTACAGAGTTTAAAAAGTCATCCATTGCTTTTATACATAGCGAACGAATGAGAGATGTGTTAAGGTTTGTTGACGTCGGCTATTTAATCTGTATTTGATTTTAGGATTCACCCTAATGGCCTCACAATCCCAGATTTACAAGGTGGTAAATAAAAGGATGAACCAAAAACACTGCATATGTGATCATTATCTCATCACACGGCTGTATTATATATAGGTGTAAGTCTGTCTGTCTGTCTGTATGTATGTATGTATGTATGTATGTATGTATGTATGTATGTATGTATGTATGTATGTATGTATGTATGTATGTATGTATGTATGTATGTATGTATGTATGTATGTATGTATGTATGTATGTATGTACGTACGCACGCACACACGTACGCACGCACGTACGTACGTACGTATGTATGTATGTACGTATGTATGTATGTATGAACCATCGAGGGATTAAGGGAGACGCTTATAATGACAAAAATAGTTCAATGCATTCGCAAACTCTGTTTTTCGTAAATAGTCGAGGTGATTGCGTCATGGATATACAGGGATTTTTGTCCTGTTGGAAATCAATGGGTTACTTAGGTATCTCTTTTTGATACGTATTATTATAGGGTCACTACTGAGATTGTACCTTCAAAAGCAAAATTCATTTTCTACTAATCATATTGGAAAGTCTTACGTACGAGTTTCTTTATGTTTATTGTGTACAGCAAATTGACACCTTTAAATCTACACACATCTACCTGTAAATCCTCGCGTACAACGATCATTCCTAAATGTAACCGCCAAAACGTAATTCAAAGCAAGATGATCCCTGCGATATAATACCTGTCTCTACTGAGTGTAACGCTGTTCTTTAACAGAGTTACTCTTGCATGACTGAATTAGTAGAAATAAAAACCTTCGCAAAAGTGAGGTCTTAGATGTAATCGTAAACATTGAAGCATTCTTAATGACGGCTAAATTGTTCCGCGGTATAATAAGAAGAAATTCGTTGAAAAAGATAAATATCTACATATACAACATGTGGTGCGCCATTTGACGAACAAAAACCAACATTGGCCAACCACACCTAAGGAATGTGATATAAACCGTAGGTGAATTCAATGACGCGCCGTATTCTTCGGCTGAGTAAAAGAAGTTATACCTGTTTCGATATTGATGTACTGGTCATTAAAGAGGAGCGGTATTTGCCTAAAGAAAACCAAGTGACTGTAAAACTAAATGGTTCCGCTGATTCGGAGAGGAGGTGATATAAAAATGATATATATATATATCGGTAATGCAAATTGGATCTATAAGGGAAATAACCCTCGTACAACTATTATTCTGAAAACTACTGGTAATCTTTGCGGGTCAAGGCCACAACTATGCGGTTAAGTGGAATTATTTTCTGAGATATTAAAAGATGGATGAATTAGATATTACGATTTCTAAAATTGACAACCTATGTGATGTCATTGATGCTTTGGATTTTTGCGATAGATACAATGTGCCATGTGAAAAACTATGCACTGTAGAAGAGCTGAAAAATAGGCTGAGGTTACATTATCGAAAATTGACTTGGACGTCGTCACCTAAAGTCCTGGTAAGTCTTACTTCAGCCTCTACTACTTCAACTACTACTACTACTACTACATCTACTTCTAGTGTTGTTGTTTTTGTCCCCCAACCACCCACCTAATTACTTTCAATAATACGTTAACTTCCTCATTTGAAACCAAAAGTCATGTAACGATTTCCGTTCGTTAACTGATGTTTAAAGTCATGAAGAACCCCAGGTGGTAATGTAGAGTAAGGCACTTGCCTCTACAAATCGTTCGTATCCAACCTATGTCCACTATGGTTCAGGTCTTGATTTGGACAACATGAGCATGTGAGAAAGCATACCAATCATTTCCTTTAGCTCTGTGGTTTTTCCCGGGGTTTTCCCTAGTTCTACTTCCACCAAATATACTGACCGCCATGTATATAACCTATGAAGAAGTGGCGTCACTAAGGTTGGCGTCACCTAGTGCGGTAAATCATGGCGTCAACTCAATGGACCTCCTTCCTGCACAAAAATTCAAAAACTTTATAGACAGTCATTTTGGTGTCACCCCCTCTGATGGTGTCACCCTGTTCTGTCCGCACCCCCGCACCACTCTAGTGACGTCACTGCTATAATCTACTGGAAAATGTGGCGCTAAAACCAAAAATTCAAACTGATAAGACCCTCGATGTATTTGCTCAAGCAACCTACAAAATGTATGTTGCAGCTGACAGTCCTTAATACTGCGTTTCGTCTCCATGTATAGTCACAGTTTGGTACTTCACTCCCGGAGATGTTACAATCCCTAAAATTATTGAATCATGTGTTTGTATACATACATACATACATACATACATACATACATACATACATACATACATACATACATACATACATACATACATACATACATACATACATACATACATACATACATACATACATACATACATGCATGCATGCATACATGCATACATGCATACATACATTAAAAGAACAACTTTCAGTATGATTCATAATTCTGGATTTTTGACAATAAGTTCAGCTTTTTTCATCAGACGATTATGAAGCCAAACTTTAATGACAAATTACTTTCGGAAAACCCACTTTTATTGTTGATTTTTGGTCTGTAGTTAACTTCCTGAAGTCTTTGTGTATAAAAATTATTTTTATAATCCACCCCTGTGAACGGTTTGTTTCGAGGCTCTAAGGTTTATCCCTACCTTATAAGTCATTGTTTGAGAATATTTGAACTAACCGCAATTTGATATATGTTATCTTTAAACTTAAACTGGACAAGAATGAACGAAAGTCACGAGCAAAGTTTGTCCATTTTCGGCGATAGTGATGTGATCATTTTTTCGTTGAAAAAAATAAGAAATTGCAATATAATATAAGTTATTGGAAATAAGAGAATTTTAAAGAGGTAAATAAAACTTCATAATTTAAAATATCTGATATCATGAAATTAGAAAATAGAATGTCATAATATATGTATCACGCAATCGTTAGTTTGATCTCGCATCGAATACAATATCTATTTAAACCATCACATAAAATTAAACTAAAATACAAAGAAATTTTTAACAAAATTAACGGGATGAACTTGTAAGAATATTCAGCACTTTAAATGTATGGGATCAATAACATATGTAAGGGCAACAGTATTTAGGGCTAAAAGAGACTTAAAAAGCACTAAATGTATTGAATGCATTCGAGCCTTACCGGTCTTAATTTACGGTCAATTGTGGTCAATTCCTGTGGTCATCCTATGGTAGCGTCTCCAGATTTAGTGCTACCGGTGTGTTTGACGTATCTTCCGAGGCCAAACGGTTTCAAGTTGTTTTAGGATGGGAGATTATGTACAGATTACAGTCATAATTATTGTTGTTTGACAAATTGTCAAAACACACAGCTTTTACACTTATCAACCCCAGCCAAACATATTTTTTTTAATCAGTTATAAACCAAGAGAATGCTGATGAGTATCTAATGCACAAATCGCATTGATAATTACTATATAATACGCAAATCGCATATTTAAAATAAGGAGATATATAATAAGGAGATATAAGGAGATATATAATATAATAAATACTCTACTAAGACACACACACTCATAATATATATATATATATATATATATATATATATATATATATATATATATATATATATATATATATATATATATATATATATATATATATATATGAGTGTTTGTGTGTGTTTGTCTTAGTTGAGCATTTATTATGATTTGTAAGTCTAACATATATTGCAATGTACCTTTAGCAATTTGTATCTAATACAGCATTATTGGCTAGGTTTGGATTAGGACGTGTACTATGTGTCTGATACTAATACCAGCCAGTTTGCATATTAAGATTTCTCAATATGCATAATTAAACAATAAAAATAGCAGATGCAGAATAATTTCAGAAAATGCAAATCTATGACATATAATATTAGTGGATTCAGTTGGAATAAGCATTTGTATTGGTTTGGAACTTTAACTATGTAATTCTAGACGATGTTAAGATCTTTCGTATGACGTAATTTTACGCACTGAGAATTCTTTTTATAATTCTATGTTGTCTGATATTCAAGGTTGTTCTCCCTCTTCAAAACTGTGGGACAGACTACACGCTCATATCATCGATTAAAAATAAAGGCATTCGTTGCATTTTCATTACATCCATTATAAGTATTTGAAAAGACAACATGTTCATATTATCGATTGTAAATATTGGAGCAGACTACGTGTTCAAATCATCAGTTATAAATATTGGTGCATGCTAATATCACCTATTATAAATATTGGAACAGACTATGTGTTCATATCATAGGTTATAAGTATACGAACAGACTACATGTTAGTATCATCGATTACAAGTATTTGAAAAAACAACATGTTCATATTATCGATTATAAATATTGGAACAGACTACATGTTCATATCATCGATTATAAGTATACGAAAAGACTATATGTTCGTATCATCAATTATAAGTATCTGAACAAACTACATGTTTATATTATCGATTATAAATATTGGAACAGACTACATGTTCATATCATCGATTATAAGTATACGAAAAGACTATATGTTCGTATCATCAATTATAAGTATCTGAACAAACTACATGTTTATATTATCGATTATAAATATTGGAACAGACTACATGTTCATATCATCGATTATAAGTATACGAAAAGACTATATGTTCGTATCATCAATTATAAGTATCTGAATAAACTACATGTTCATATCATCGATTATAAGTATACGAACATAATATATGTTCGTATCATCGATTATAAGTATACGAACAGACTATATGTTCGTATCATCGATTATACGTGTTGGAACATAATACATGTTCATATCATGATTATAAGTGTTGGAATAGACTACATGTTCATATCATCGATGATACGTATCGGAACAGACTCCTATATTAGCCCTTCCCCGATATTAACCTACATCATATTCACCCTAGTAGCGCTCTAAGCGGTCCCTTCTACTTCAAAGTACTACAGAGGCTCGGTTCATATTACTCCATAATCTAGTTATTATAAAATGTTCTAGTTGTAGACCTTTTAGTGTGTCAAGATCATGTGATAAGTAAATATAAGGTAGGTAGGGATTGCGTTTGTAATAAATATGGCATGATTTTATCAGCACAGACATTTCCATCGGAATATTATAAAAGTCTGTTTCTATGGGAAAAAACGCACGCGCACACATGCACACGCACACACACAGACACACACGCAAAGAATATTGTATCACTTTGCATTGCATTAATTCTTACAGGTACATGCATATGTGGTAAATGTATGCGTTGATTCATTCACATCTATCGATTATGAGACAAATACGATAAATAATTTAATAGGAATATATTTTTTGATTTTTTTAAAATATGATTTGTTTTCAAAGAATCGCTATGTGTATATATATATATATATATATATATATATATATATATATATATATATATATATATATATATATATATATCTTGCTTCATGGAAGTATTATTTTAGGCATTTCACGAAAATGCAATATTATTATTATTATTATAATTTATTAATTAATTAATTAATTAATTAGTTAATTAATTAATTAATTAATTAATTAATTAATTAGTAATATTTCTGCTTGATTGTTATGGCCAACTTGTTTCAGTATAGTTCTTTTTCGATTTTATTGTTGCTGTTCTTCCTGGTACGTCACAGTTATACTTCAAAAAAAAAATGTTCATGTATGTTCATTCGCAATATACTTGATAGGAATCGCCCAACAATGTAAGGCAACACACTTTTTGGGAAAGACCTAATGGACCCACTTTTAGCAGTATCTTTCTTTAATCTCTTCGAAAGAGGTACAAGAATGTTTTGTTTAAAATATCTTCTGTGAAAGCACATGCCTGGATGCATGATTTGAACGTATTAATTGCTGATATCACCGAGTAGAAAATATCCCCAAAACTATTCCCCAAACATTATCGCAGAAAGCATGCGGAGCTGGATTATATAATATATCATTTAATGTGTTTGTATTATCATAACATAACATGCAGAATATTTGCATGAAACGTATCATGTAAGATATCTGTATGAAACATGTCATGTAGGATATGTGCATGAAACATGTCAGGTACAATATCTGCATGAAACATGTAATGTAAGATATCTGTATGAAACATGTTATTTAAGATAGGCCTATCTGTATGAAACATATCATGTAGGATATGTGCATGAAACATGTCAGATACAATATCTGCATGAAACATGTCATACAGGATATATGCATGAAACATGTAATGTAAGATATCTGTATGAAACATGTCATTTAAGATAGGACTATCTGTATGAAACATGTCATGTAGGATATGTGCATGAAACATGTCAGATACAATATCTGCATGAAACATGTCATACAGGATATATGCATGAAACATGTCATGTAAGATATATGCATGATACAGAAAAAAAAACATAATGAAGTATGCTTTGATAAAGAAAACAACGTGTGGGATTCCTATGACTTTCAACATATCTCGACTAGGCCATATCCATCAGCATCCTTGTGTTGATGCTTCAGAATGTGCCGATATGGTACGAACACAGCTAGGCCATTTCCTTTAGGTCTTAAAATAACTTACAAAGTACTTGTACGAATACACATCAAGGTGATGTGTTTGGTGATTCGCTTCTGGCGGAAACCATTACATATGCTACGACAGCAATGTCCGAGATTGTTCCGATTGTGATTTTGTCTTTTTTTCGCCGACATATTGTTACATGTCAATAAAATAAAAGTAATTCAGAATATTGATAGCGATGACAACGAATTACATCCGTGGTTTATTTTATAGCCTGAGGGAAGACAGAGAAGATGTTATGACCAGTGAGGAGTATGCCATATAAATTAGCATTCCTGTAGAAACGTTTCAACTAAAAAATTTGTTTTAAGTTTTATTCACTGTAAGTTCGGTGCAAGAAAAAGAGAAACGGTTAAGATGAAAACGTGCTTGTTCCCACCATTAGATAAGAGGAGGTTTTACTTGGAAAACTTTCTGGGTCGATAACTTACAGTTACTATGTACAGTTTAAATCAGTTCATCATAGCGAATTTAGACGATGTCATTACCTTAAGAATTTAAAAAATATTAAATGTTGAGTGGAGCGGGCGATTACCAGTCAACAATAATCTGAAACCGAGTCCATCAACTTTTTTTCAATTTATAAACAAAGTCAAAACAATATTCGATATATAAAACAACACATAAACGTAAAATTAATCATATTTATGTAAATTATCAGTTAAAACTTAATTTAATTTGTTTCTTTTTATAAATATTTGATCAAGAAATTGACTATAAATGAAGCCAAAATATATTTAAATGTGTAGTAAAAGACATATATGTTTGAATAATACGCGAGTCATTGTGAATGAATTCAAATTAAGAACAATTTTCAATG
Organism: Potamilus streckersoni; assembly: GCA_016746295.1. Taxonomy (NCBI): domain Eukaryota; kingdom Metazoa; phylum Mollusca; class Bivalvia; order Unionida; family Unionidae; genus Potamilus; species Potamilus streckersoni. The sequence goes on along the minus strand of JAEAOA010000587.1, from coordinate 5,833,251 downwards.
TTAGATGATACACGCCTAAAATCAAATTTTGTAACTTTCAAAGTATGGAAAATTCATATTTAAACCTGATTATCGTAGACATGAAGTTGGCACTGGAAATAATTTGAAATAAATTTATTGTTATAATAATAACAAAATATAACACTGAAAAAGGAATATAAGTCAATTTTTGTTATTTCTCGGCTCTCAAGAGGAAAATATACATTCAGCATGACATATTTCATTCAAATGTTAAACAATCTGTGTCATTCTATGTTTTCAAATTTTATATCATAGCATAGAAAGAAAAGACATGCTGTTGAAACCTTTAAAAGGATAACATTTGAATTATGGCTACAATCCATTCAGAAATTTTCATAATTTGGCTGAAAATAATTTATTAAAAACATACAAAGCGGTTACAATATTTCTAACTTAGAAGGATTACGTAAAAGAGAAGTTGCGGTGAATTACCTCTTCTTTCATGCTAACCGCACAATGAGATAAAGAATAGAAATGCATATATTCTGCCGCTAAAATGAACATGCCTACGATGTGATGTTAATGTTTCAACTCGGCGCAGGGGAAAATAAGTTTCGTTGCGCAACAAATTTATTGCGCAATAGATAGATAGATAGATAGATAGATAGATAGATAGATAGATAGATAGATAGATAGATAGATAGATAGATAGATAGATAGATAGATAGATAGATAGATAGATAGATAGATAGATTTGATGTTGCCTTAGGGTTCTGTTTATATTGTTGATTCTTCTTCTGTTTAAGTTGAAACAAAGTGTACGCTATATCAATTTCAATTGAAACCAAAATTAGCAATTTCAGTTGTAACGGAAGTTCAAAAAGTGTCATTGAAACCACAATGTAGGTGATCGAAATCAGCAGTGACTATACTGATTGGTACCACTGCATTACTGTGGCAACAGAGTAAAAGTACCTTAAATGCTTTCATTATATTAAGTTACCACTATTTTACCAAATTAAATGAACCTGCCAAGATTAATATTTGTTTCCAGTTTTATTTGTGTAACTGCTAAGCAACGATTAGTAAAGCAGCAACGCAATAACAAAAACACCCCTTTATGCCCTCTCATTAGCCAAATAATTACTGAAGGCAGAGATCCCAGTCTGTCTTTCTACGGGATCCGCAATAATATTTGTTCAAGTCACTGGTCAACACAATAGTCTGAAACATGTGAAAATGCATTCATTCACGGAGAAAATTATTTCTTCTGGTATGCGTCTCACCGCTGAAAGTAAGTAATTAAAACTTCAAAGATTCAGACGATATCCGAAATAACATGGATGCTCTGTAGTAAAGACACAGAGAGTATATGTTCCCAAAATAATACATGGCTATATCAATGATTATATGTAATAAGATAGATAAAATTAAATAAGATGAATGTACTTTGTTCATTATTCACTTATTTCCCAAATGATTTATAAGAACCTTCTGTCGACTTAACATTTTCTTCACATTTCAAAGAAAGTGTTTTAAGAGTTTAATGTGAAAAATAAAACACAACAACATTGGGATGAGATGCAAGAAATTGTAAACGGTTACATTCCTTCATCTATAATATTTTTCTTGGTGTCAGTGTGAATATATAACAAGATAGGCTGCATTTGATTCGTCTGGAATACTAAAAGCTAAGGACCTGTTCTCTTCATTCTGTACACTCAGTCACTCTCAAGTGTCATAGATCATCATCCAGTGTCTCACCAATTGTATGCTGATGACACTCAAATATATAAATCTAGCCATCCAGCTGAAGTTGAAGCTACCATCCAAGACATAGAGAGGTGCATTTCTGATGTGAAATCATTGATGACATGTAACAAGCTGCAGATGAATGATGATAAAACTGAAGCCATCCTGATTACAAAACATTCGCATCATTTACCTCAGGCAATAAATATCAGCAACACCAACATTAAATTCAAGCAGTCAGTACGAAACCTTGGTGTCACTCTTGACAGTACTCTCTCATTGCATCAACATGTCATGAACATGTGCCGGGCTTGAGTTGAGACGCATCAGCTTCATTCGCAAGTAAGTCAGTTGATGCTACTAAAACACCCATGTGTTCCATAGTATTTTCAAGACTGAATTATTGTAATTCAATTCTGTCTGGTTCATCTCAATATCTACTTCAGAAACTTCAAAAAGTTTAAAACACTGCTGCTCGGATCATCCTTAGAGCACCACGATCAGAACACGCCAATCCGCTGCTCTGTACCCTACACTGGCTATCCATACGATCCAGAATTAAACACAAAATTTAGTCTCTGCGCTATGTTTCACCGACAGGCTCCAGTCCAACATACCTGTCTGACCTCACCCATGTGTATACACCTGCAAGATGCTTTTGCTCCTCTTCTGACACTCGCATTCTCAATATTACCACTATGAAGTTGAAATCATATGGACAACGTTCTTTTGCATACCAGGGCCCAGAAACCTGTAAGGAATTGCACACTGCACATAGATACAAAGACACAGTGATCTCATTCAAGAGCGCCCTTAAAACCCATCTTTTTCAACTGCAAGAACAGTCATAATGACCTAATAATGTATCCTTTGACTGTATCCTTACCTTACAAATTTACTGCATGTTTTTTTCTGTTTCTAACTTTTGTGGTGTTTGTGTTAATTTTTTTACATTTTTTATTTTTGTAATCATTTCATCATATATGCTTTTTATTCTTTTTAAGCGTTGACGAATGTTGTAAAGCGCTTAGAGCTTCTAAAGATTAAGCGCTATATAATGTCATCGTTATTATTATTATCATTATTATTATTATTATTATTATTATTATTATTATTATTATTATTATTATTATCATCATCATCATCATCATCATCATCATCATCATCATCATCATCATCATCATCATCATGTCTATTTGAGTGTGAAAACATGTAATCACGTGTGAAAAAAAAAACCTTAAGTCTCTAACATGTCTTTCTTTTAGAAAACTAGTTATATTGGAATTGCATTTGTTTTTGTTTTAAAAAAAATATTAGTACTATGAAAATGGCTCTCACAAATGCTTCATTCGGTGGCTAAACTATTTAAGTCAATTTTATAACATCTCATATGTTTGAAAAATTGGTCAGTTATGAGACAAAATATTGTTTTCATATGAGAGGGTAATATCTACAATTGTGCTTAATAAATGGCTCTTCAATATTGGAGAACTATCCTATTATTTGGTGTAATATTTTCAAAACCCACCTATAAAATATTATTCGGATGATTTCAACCTTATAATTAATACTGTCATAAACAAATTATTCTAATTTTCATTAATTTGATGCTCTCATAGCGGGTTTTGAATTAAAATATTCGATTTTATTAATTCACATTTTATTAAACCATCCTATATCGTCCTGTAGGTGACATGGGAATGTTGGGATGGTCGTCCGTAACAAGATGCATCCATATAAGACAGTGATAAAAATAAAAATGACAACTTTTGGAGTAATGACGCTAAAAATGTATAATGTAAATGGAATCTCTACAATCTATACAACTGCAGAACAAGGACATTGTAGCATCACAAAAAAGCGTACAATACATTATCATTTTATCCCAGACGTGCTGACACGTAGATGACACATTATTTCATAAAAAATTATCAGCGGTACTGGCCATTGTTATTAAAATTTAGGTCTATTTTTAGAGCTTGCTACTTAGAAGACGGAACTCTTCCTAATTCGTACAGAGGAATCTAATATCGCGTTTTAAAACGTGTTAAGAGATGAGTAACAGTTTAAGAAATTCCAAAAAAAAGATAAATCTACGTTTGTTTGAGTAGATATATGGCAACATTTCACGAGTGATGCGGAAACATTGCATTGTCACGAGTAGCTTCGCTACATGTGACAATATGCAATGTTTCTACTTCATAAGTACTTCAAAAAGTATATTTCATTTGTACTATATATTTTTATTATATATTTTAAAGGCGAAAAGCATTTTTAATGGGTTTCCTACATACTGCGTCAAAGCGATTAACAGCTGCATTGCAATATCAATAAAAAGACGTTGCTAAATTTTTCACAAAGATTCGGACAGTGGCATTTTAAAAATTTAGCTTCTTTATATGCTTCATATATGGGATTTTGTCAAAATAATGGCCTTATTCGTACTAAAATGAAGAAATTATTATTTGTATTAACACATTTTATTGACCCTGTTCTGGTGGTTAACTAGAAACCTAGCACTGCAGATGTATCTGACAGAAATGAGAACGTAATATATTTAAGCAGTGTGTGTGTGTGGATGTGTGTATGCGTTTGTGTGTGCGTGCATGTGTGTGTGTGTGATTTGGATTTTTAAAGTAGCTTTTACAATATTTCAGTCAATGTCTGCAGTGTGGCAGTTTATAGTGATGTCTAGCACTGGGGCATCATGCCGCAGTCATGTAACATCATGTCCAACTCAGTCACATTATCCTGACACCAGGGCGACCAGTCCTAACATTAACCTCTTAATGCTGAGTGTCTAGCTGTTTTTACCATTCTTATAACTCTTTGGTGTGACTCGGCCATGGTTCGAACCTGCGACCTCCCGCTTTCCATGCGTACACTCTAATCACTAGGCCACTGGAGCGATTAACATTTTCAAGCCAACGACTCTACTGATTATGGGTTTACTTGTAAGGATTTTCGAGCTCCATTTTGTTATTTCTCTTCTAAATTCAAAAGTAGTTTAATATATTCGCAAGCGTAATTGCAAGTGCGAGTAAGTAATATCCCTGTATTTTCAGTCGCAAGTTGAACAATCATGTTTGAAGAATGTTAAACTTTCAGGCGCAAAATGCATTTAATTCATTTTGCCTTTATTCAGTTGTGATGCACCAAAGACGATACAAATTAATCTTTTAAATTGATACTTTTTGTCAATTTGTTAAATTGCTGCATCGGTTTTTGTGGAATTCAATTTAGCATCGCACAATGTAGGCCAGATTTTCACTTAAATAATATAAAAAACATAAAAACGTAGCAATTTGTAGCTGGTGCAAATGTTCGAGTTTAAATCAACCTGTCTTATAAATGTCTCCATTTCAATGTTGTTTATGGGTGTGCCGACATCTAAGTGATCTTCATTGGGCAAAATAGATTTTCTTCTAATTGAGCATACATTATATTTGAAGAAGAGGCGATACACATCCTATTTAATCCATTATGCATTCAAGTTTATGTAAATTATTATCCGTCTTCGTAATTTAAATATATGTAACTGATATTAAACAACAAAAGCCATCTAATAATATTTTGCTTCTATGAAAACGTTTATAGCCCAGCTTTAATCATTAGCGAAGAAAACACAACCCATACCATATCACGCCTCTCAAGTTGGAGAACATGAATAGCAATGATTGTGGGAATGGGGTTAGAGATGTGGAAGGTAAAGGGGCTCATATCTGAAAATGGATCTCTAGCTTTCATAGTAAGCTTTTCAAAGATGTGTTAGTTTTTGTTTAATGAAACTACTCAGCATGCATGTATTTATTATTTTTTAACCAACCCATAAAACACTTGCAAATGTACAGAAACATACAAAATGGCCTTAATTATGAAGTTATTGTTTCCACCAACATGGAAATTAATTTACTGTTTTCACCAACTTGGAAATTAATTTAATGTTTCCACCTACATGGAAACTAATGTACTCTAGCCAAACGTCCTTCAAAGTAACAATATATTGTATTTAAAAAAAATAAAATGTAGCATTTACTTCTTTTTTATTATGGTAAACATGTCCCCACTTCTTCGTCATTGTTAATCATGTGCATTTAAACGATACCTTAAATAACTAGTAAATACATGCATCACGTGACATATGCAACATGACATGATGTCGCCTTGCTTCAAATTTGTGATACATATAATCAGTTCCTTTTGCAAATATAAAATACAAAGTTGGTCTCAGTAATATATGTAACTTTTTGCAGTTATTTTCAGAACTGAAACCACCCTTGACATCCTACCCACTTTAACTAAGAGATATCTTAAGTTTGCACTCAGTTAACAGTTTGTTGAGGAAACAATCATTTCAAGTCAAATTGTTTTAAGTCTTGAGAAACTAGAAGTTGAAATCAACCCTTACCCAGTTTTCAGAATTGGTTAAATTATTGCCTAATTGCAAGTAGAAAATTTGAGTTTTAGAACAGTGCCCGGTAACCTCCTCTGAATCTTATTTTCTTCATCTAACCAACATTTTCCATTAGAAAACGTTTTGGAAATCGGTTGGTCTCACACAGTTAGCATCAGATCTAGTACTAATTGTTTCGCAGTTGCCTGTTTACGTAATGTTGTAGATTTGCGTTATGAATCCTATTCTTGCTCATTCTGGAGGAAGGCTGAGGTTAGATGAAACAAATTAAAGAAAACTTCGCGTCTGAGACCGAAACTTCACTGACAAAACAACATTGTTTGGGGTCGAAGGAACCCTAGAATTGAATACTGTCGAGGTATAGCAGAATTTCCTGCTACGCCACTGAAATAATCTGGACTTGAATATGAAAGATGAATTTGAAAATAATTTCACACTTTAAGTGAAGTTGTAGTTAACAACAAAAAAAAATCACAAAATTAAAGAGTAGGTAGGACATCAGTAAGGTTAAAAGATTATATCAAACTGTGCTAATACATCTCGAGATATTTACATTTTAGCAGTTTCGTGTGGAAATAACGTGACCCAATGTTATTAACATTCATTAATATTGGTGATGCTATAGGATGCATAAAAGATGATATCAATTAAGATGGTTTTCATTTTGCAATTTTTCACAAGAAGGATGTACTACACACTCAGTTGGCTTATAGGTAACAATTTATAATCATTCAAATTTAAATAACATAAATCAAATTTAAATGAAATATATTTTAATCTAACCATTATTCCTGATTAACCTTACTTATGATTCACACACAGACACGCACACACACACACTCTCACACACACACACACACATATATATATATATATATATATATATATATATATATATATATATATATATATATATATATATATATATATATATATATATATTCATTCTTTCAAACAAGAAAAGGGATCTGAAATGCTGCTAAAAAATATTAATTATTTTACATTAGTACCCCTCAACTATAATATAATCAAAAGCAGAAAAAAAATGGTTTTGAAGGGTTTTCTCCAGGAGCAGCCTTGGGCCGATTGGACGGATTTGTCCCAGTCGGGCCCCGATTCCACATTCGCCTCTGAGTTAAAAAGTTTTAAAAATATATCTTCACAGAAAAAGTAATTTTAAAACTATGAAAGAAAATTTTATGTTTAATATCATATGAAACTTGTTTACAAGTTTGTTTTTTTTTTTCGCAATGGGTAAGAAGGCCTTGCGTAAATCAGGTGGTCCCGCCAAAATTATCTAAATTGGGCCCAATGTTTTTAATTCCGTTACTGTTTAACAACTCCGAAAAGTCTTTAAATACTCATGACTGCGAAAACTAGTTGACGGATTTAAATTAAAGTTTCATTGTTTGTTATATTTAGATGTCCTATCTTATATTATGTTATATCTGTTTTAGTTCACTTCAAAGCATCATTCTCACGCATATCAATGATGAACTCTTGCCCCAGGAATTCCAAAAAATGCGACTTTACTGAAACGAATGTGTCAGTCGTGTTGAAAGCTTTCAAATACTAGACCGTATATTTTAAAACAGAATCTTAAATGGGCTAAAACCTGACAACTTAGACAGACTTAGACTTGTGCAGTAAAAGTCATTTCCTTTTGGGCACGTATTTTTTTGTAGAACTCGACACAGGTTCGATAACCATTCGAGTTGCGACCGTAACCTGTACAAGGAAGTTTTCTACAATACCTTAGTATAGTTTTCTATATTCATGGATCAAATTTTTGAACCTACACAGAAAAGCTTCTACGTTTTACTTTTTTGTTGAAAAAGTGCATATTTCTCCATTCATGCGTCCGGTCCTTTCTTTCACTCCATTTCTTTGTTTAATCCACTGACCTCATTGTTATGCAATCGCATGCCGCAAAAATACTAGCATTTTATTATCCTTTTGTTGGAGAAGAGTGTTTGGAGAGTTTACAATATGAAGTTATTGCGTCATAAAATTTGAGAGAGAGAGAGAGAGAGAGAGAGAGAGAGAGAGAGAGAGAGAGAGAGAGAGAGAGAGAGAGAGAGAGAGAGAGGGGGGGAGGGGGTATTTAAGAAGCCATTCCTAGACTTTTACAAAGTTGTTGTGGTCGATAAAACACCATCCAGTGAAAGCAAATCAGCAGTCAGGATCGAAATTAAACTAACTGTATAACAAATAGATTTGTGTGAGGATTGTGTTACAACTGTAATGCATATTTACAAGTATACATATACTCAAAAGTCACTAAACTTCAAAGGCGGGCTTCATGCAACAACACTAATGTCATTCGCTTACCTAACATCAAGTTTATCGGTCAGTAAGAAAGAAAATCGACAATTTGACGAAATTCATTTAGTTGGGTAACTTGATAATGCCGGTAACCTGTATAGCCAGGTTCTAATGGGAAAGACGTTACCAAAATATGATATCTAGTTCATGTGGCTTTATCTGCTATTAGTATTTTATTTTTAGAAATATATAGTCATATAGCTTAACGATTAGTATGTGAACAGAATCAGCATCATAGTCAACTAAAGTCATTTAAATGGGAAATACGGGTCACTGTGCTCTGTTTAAGATAAGAATGAAGAACTTATCAAAATGCATCCACTGAACCCTGTTTCATAGCGGTAATCTATAATACGTAAAACAATATTTAAAACAATGAACGTGGTCATGAGCTAATGCATAACGTTTAATATGAGGCTTTAAAATGCTTTAAGGGTTGGTTCTAATAGAGATGCATGCATTCACTTAACTTGATTTTTCAATGAGAATTGCTTGTCATTAAATCGTTATTAAAGCATAAAAATGGGTAGAAATGACCTAGTTTAGTGTAGAGATGTGGTTTTTATCAAGTTGCATTTCTTCGCTAATTTTCATTAATCTTGCCAAACCAATATGTATACGGGACACTGAAAATAATTTTTTCTATGAACTGAACTCAAAAATTTATCGTAGCCAATTAACTGTGAAATGTAGGTCACCTTGACCGCCTTTTATTATAAGTGTGAGGTACGAGTAGAAATAGATAAAAAAATATATATTTATGATTTTTTGATAATCAGAGCTTGAGAAATAAACTTAAAGTACTGATTGTAACCAAAGTATATGAAATATAAATAAGAATCACAATGACCTATTTTATAATGAGAGTGTATCCTTCATTAACTGCACCCCAAAACACATTTTATGAATATTTTGGTGTAAGAATATGTATGCATGGTATTTTAACCCGTTTTGGTCATGAACTAGCGCAAAACCGTAACCTAAGTCAGTAAAATGTGAAATATAGGTCAAATTGACCTTTCTTTGTAAAGATTTTTAATAATGGAGACGCATATACTATGAACAGAACCTAAAATAATACACTGAAAGCAAAATCGATAAACAAAGTTAGTGCATATAAGTTGAAATTATCTATGTTTGTGGTAATGGTATAGAACGCATACAAAATTTATCATTTAAACATGCTTTACGATTCCCGGTACAACAATACATTGTGCATAAATAACCAACGTAAGCTCATAAAAACTTAACTTAGACTGTGCAAATAATAACCCCTCAAGTCCCCACTTCTGGAGGTATATGCAAAACAAGCCCCACAAATCTTGCAAGAAGTAAGAACAATTGAAATTCAATGATAGTGCACTTATTTGCATGATTTTATCTGTGCGGGCGTTGACGCTAAGGATAGGGTAGGGGTAGTGCATTAGATTATTGCTGCTTTATTGAATTGGGCCTAAATTGATACTTGTCAGGTATTTTCCTTGAGATGCAAACTTAATACGCAATTAAAATGCAAGAGTGAACAAACATTATAGATATTTCATTACCTCTAAATGCAAGAATATTGCTTTTCTTCTCCAATGATACTTAAAATATGATAATGCCATAATTGAAAACTATTTAAATGCAAATCATGTATTATGTACATGCTGGTTGCATCAATTTGGACGCAGTGTTCAACTGTACCACAATCACATTTTGTCAAATTACCAATATCACTAAACTTTATGAGTCGATCAAATATCATACACAAAACACATTTCTACCGGTGTATCCATCAATCAAAAAGGAAGTTTTCAAATAGAAGGTCATATAATTAGTAATTTTTTATGGTTATAATTTTATTTTTAGACATAATTGAGAAAATTATCCATAATTACATCTGACACTATTGCCTTGTTGTTTACGCTAACCACATAAATTGTGTATCTTGTAAGACTAGGGTGCACTAAACAGTTCTCACACCACCATATATATATTTAGATTTTTGCTGTTAATATGACAGCGTAACTTTTAAAATTTTTATATCACTGTTGACCGCTCCTTTGGCCAGGTGACTAGAGCTTCTATATCTGACGCGGGAGATCGCGGATTCGACCCATCGTTGAGTCATACCAAAGACTTATACAAAAAATGGTATTAATAGTTGCCTCGCTTGGCGCTCAGCATTAAGAGGTTAATTTTAGGACTGGTCGGCCTGAGGTCAGAATAATGTGACTGGGTGGGACGTGATGCTACATGTCTGCGACATGATGCCCCAGTGCTAGACATAACTATAAACTGCCACAATGCAGACATCGTAGCCATATGACTGAAAAATGTTAAAGGTACGTTAACAATCCAAATCACACACACACACATGCCAAACACAAACAGACATATGGCACATAGCATTGTTTCTGCTTTTTTCTTTATTATTATTGCGTTATTTGTATGCACAGTGACTTGATTTCATGCATGTAGACGAAAATTATAAAGATTGTATTAACCTGATTTAAAAACGTCGATATGCTATCATTTAAGTTTGACTTTTTAATGACACATGTCAGATGCATAGATCCATTCCTTTAAATGTAGTACGTAATTCACACGCAATACTACTCACGTGAAAGGTGTGACGTGTTATATATATATATATATATATATATATATATATATATATATATATATATATATATATATATATATATATATATATATATATATATATATATATATACGCACACTCTTTTTCAGTCATATTTAACACCTATATTAAAAAAATTCAAAACATGTACTCATATTTTGATATTTTGAAGTATCAATGTCTTGTTGGAAACTGACGAAATTATCGCTCTTTCTTCGTTCTTGATATCGTTCCAATTTGACAAATATCACGTTATATATGCATATGGTACATGAAACAAAGAAACCAAACAGTTCCAGTTATAGTCGGAAATTTGGATAACAAAAAAATATGTTTACATCAGACGTGAAAACGAATCGCTTGTACATGGCACTTCTAATCGATGAATACGTGATACAAATAACAGATACAGTAACCAAATAATGCTTGTACGATAGCATTGCGTCGAAAATCAGTGAAAAGTTCAGTGTAGAGTAAAAAATAATATATACGTTGTCAGGATCACACATTTGCGTGTAATTTATAGTATTTGATCAGCTTCTCGTCGAACAGCTGTTAGTTCCAAATACTCAATTTTTAATAAATAAATTAATAGAATCCGATTAAGATCTGATCTCGACGGTCATAATTGGAGATGCGATGGATACTGATGAAAGGTCATGTTATGTTGACCTTTTCGTCTCTCCAATCAAATTGTTACGTTTCTAACGAGGACATTCCCTAATATGAAATTCAACGATTTATCTTATGGGCTGCAAAAATAAAATGACAGGGAATTCCAAAGCTGACCAAAACATAAATTTATATCGATATCTGTCTTTTCCACACGTATGACTGTAGAGATTTGATTTTTATCAGATTATAAATTAATACAAATAGCCATCTTTGCCTTTACGACGTTTGGATATATTATTTAGTCATTTTTCATCCGTCGGGAGAATTCATTAACTATTTCTTGTTTAGCAGGATGACGCATTTTAGACTGGTTACAGTTTTGCAAATTTAATTACATGCACATCTCACAGTTAGTAACAACTGACATGATAAGAAACGTTATTTAGCTTCTGAGTTATTTCTCAAATAAGTCTCGATTGCTGTAATAAGGTCCAGTTCATTAAAAATAATTAGCCAACACAATTTCGTGATATTCAAGCGGGTAAATTCATGTCCTCTTGTTTCCTTGTGTCGCAAATGTGTTCATATACATTCTTATCAACAGTTATATAATTTATTTAGAAAAGGCTCCTTTATATCATATTTCTTCCGCATGACGTAGGTGCTGCGTGTTTGGCAGCTTTTTGCAGGCTAATTTCAAAATGTCCAGATTTGTAATTTGATCTTCTAGGTATATTTACGTGTTGTAAAACTCAGACACTTCTATAAAAATTGTCATTAATTATGTCGGAAATTATGGTGCATTCAACCTCTTTACCCTAAGATTTAGGCAGTAAGTCGATGTTATATACAAAATGATTTATTTCAAAAGAAAAATTTGTTGTCCTATCCGTATTTCTTTAATAGCCGACACTCCGTTCTATCAGAAAATTAATGTCAAATATTGTATCATATTACCTATCTCTGTTTTAATATGATCAATACAAAATAAACAAAATCAACGCTAAGTATTGTCAATTTTGTTTGAATTTCTAATTTGTATTAATCAATGATGTAGTTTTGAACAAGAATTATGAAGATTTCATTTCGATACTTTGTGACAAAAATGATGCATGCTAACAAGAATAACGGGGCATGAAACAATAATAATACATATTCACAAGTATAAATGATTTGAATAATAGTAGCGCTTGTGCAAAGGAATGACTGTGCTTGAAACAATAATAATTCATATTCACAAGTATAGGTAGCGCTCTACAGCTTCGTATTTAGCATAGGGTTAAAATTTTAAAGAAAAAGAGTTACCCCTGGTTTCCTCACTAGTTATACTAGCTATTTAAAAGAGACCTCGTATATCTTAGTTATTGTTCAAAGAACCTTTAATTCCCTTTATTTTGATGTATTATTGATGGGTGTAATATGGGTTAGAGAGTACACAGCTTGGCCTTACTCCAGATGTGCATCTTTCAAATATTGCTAGCTCTACTTGCTCATTTTCACTTCTCAAACTTCAGAGGTAAATTGTAAAAAATAGAACCGATAACTGTTTTACATTTTATATATTTGGTCATTCATTCATTGCACTTTTAGAAGCTGGTATTGTCTAGTTTGGCAAAATTCATTTTCCATATTTTAATAGCTACCAAGAATAGTGTACTTTAGACAAATTAAGGTTGATTTTTGGAGCACAAGGGAGCAGTCATTTTAGTTAGCAGTGTCCTAAGATCATTTTAAATTTCCAAAAAATACAATATCCAAAGAAATTTCAGCCACATTACATGAAAGTAGTACATAGGTATGCCAACATTGTCTCCACTATGCATGTTTAAAATGCAAACAACTTCACCTTACATACATCACTCTCTCAAAAGTACATAATAACTGGTGAGCGCCACAAGGGAGCAGTAGCGCGTGTGCAAAGAAATAACTATGCTTGAAACAATAATAATTCATATTCACAAGTATAAATGATTGGAATAATAGTAGCGCGTGTGCAAAGGAATAACTATGCTTGAAATAATAATTTATATTCACAAGTATAAATGATTTGAATAATAGTAGCGCGTGTGCAAAGGAATGACTGTGCTTGAAACGATAATAATTCATGTTTACTAATATAAAGGTGCTTAAAATTCAGTCAGCTTCATTTGTTTTCATGCCTTGAAAATAATGTCACAAAACAAAGTAATATTTTTAGTTTCATCCATCAGTGTAAAGGACAATTGTAAAAATGATAAATGTAACATAGTAAGGAGACCAAATATGTTATGTGTACACGTAGCATAGAAAAAAATAATAAAATTTTATTTGGCAACAATGCTTCTATCAATCAAAATTAATCTGCTACTTAAGATACCAATCCAAATTATATTTTTTTTATTGAGACTCGGGTAGGATCAGCCACTTCTCTAGTCTTCATTTAAATGTATTAAATGGCATTAGAATTTTAACTGTTAATTTAAGCAATGTAAAAATGCATACATTTTGCTGAATTGTTTGTTCTGTCTTATGAGTCTTTCTTTGCTTAGTTGTTTAGGTGTTTTATATTTTTGTTTATTACATCATATTGACTGCATTTCATATCATTGCACAATGCCATTTTTTGCGACTCCACTCCCAATGAAACTTTGCGACTCGATAGGTGGGGTGTGCGGTGGGTGGGTGACAGTCATTGTCTCACTGTTTATTGAGGTTAGTGGTAGAAATAAGTTCTGTTTTCTTGTCAATTATTTACAATTTTGTGCTATTTTTTTTTTCTTCATACTCGATATCATTCGAAAAAGGTATACTGTCACGTAGTTGGCACGATTCAACAAAGAAACCTTCAAGTTCAAACCTACAATTGGAAACGTATAATATTAAACATTTGCTTTTCAAAGATACAAAATGAAACGTTGACCTAAGATATAAATAGAACTGCTTTTTTACCTTGGCTTGAGAGACACTCGTATGCTGAAAAATTAATTAAATGTAGCTTCCAAGGCTGCCTATCTGAGTCAAGGTAAATGTCATCCGACAATCAAAGAGCTTCAAGTTTATCAATCAATTATAAAGAGAGCCTTCAAATGGACGAAAGTGGCATGGTAATACAAGATATAATTACTTATTTTTTAACTGTGTTTTGGAAAAATTCTCTACTTACATTTTGATACATACGTCAATCACAATTAAAATATTGTTTACGATAAAAGAAAAATATTTCTTTTATAAGAGGTAACTTGTTTCCGTGAATTCAGACGAATCATATGCAAAGAATTTCATCCTGATCAAGAGCACGTGTCACTTGCAGAACGCCTGTCCTTAAATTGGATTTGAAAAAATTGATACCTCTTAAGTAACTTCTTTGATATGCAAAATAAGTACGTAATATAAATGCAAGCCTGAATAAGCATATATGAATGCTATGCTGTGTGTTAATAATATTTAATTACATACAGATAAAAGTAAATGATATAAGATCTATTTCTCCTTTGCAATCGTATTTGCAAAGCCACGGTACTTTAATTCAGAACCGACATAAATCAAAGCAGGTGCTCTATGGACACGTACACTGCATCACTTTGACTGTACCAGTGTAGAAAACAACTGTACCATTGCTTCCAATTCTCATCCACCCTTCCATATAGCAAAATCAAAAACATTAACGTCGAAAATTTGCAAGGGGGTGGGTAGGAGAAGCTGATTTCATGTCAATGTGTCTGTTTAAATCATATTTCCAAGCTTTATTAATAACTGCGTAACGTACAACCTTATCCACTGGCCAAGATTTTCTGATTCGCCCCGTGGTGCAGATGCAATCCTTGAGCAATAGCATCGTAGGAGTTGGATGCTTCATTAAGAAACTTGTGAAAATAGTACGTGTCCATGCAAGGCACAAAGTTAAATGTTGACCTCAGAAGTGAAAACGAAGCGACTTACTATCCCATTATGTAAGCAGTGAATATCTGAGACAAATTATGTTGGTTTTCTTAACGAAGTAGAAACCCCAGAGAAAGACATACATATTGGCACAAGTATAGCTGCTCACGTAGTTTTAATGATGGCTTAAAATCTTTAGCGTGTTGCGATGGCAATTATGCCGTGATAAAGGTAGGGATCCATCAATCCATCTGTTCATTCATCCATCCATCCACCCATCCATTAAACATTAAGTAATGTTTTGCTTTCAAATACGTTGGTCAAATATTCAGTTCCTAAGTTTCGTACAATCGATGCATACTATGAATTCATGTACAAAATATGTACATAACTCTAATTAAACCTATATTTGGTAGATAATCCTTTACATTTCTGCAACTTTTGATAAAGCAATTGATACATATTGCAAAAATCTATGATATGTGTTATTTGTGTTCACGTTTACGTTTATTGCTTTGACAGAGTTTAGTTATTATTTTTCTCTAATTATGGGCAGTCAGTGGTTTGAAGATAACTTTCCAACCGAGTACCTAGCAAACTGCCATAATGCACAGTAATCATGAGGAAATATGATAACATGGTAATCATGAGATTTATGGTAACGTAGTAATCATGATGCTTTAGGGTAACGTGGTAATCATGAGATTTATGGTAACGTGGTAATTATGAGATCTATGGTAACATGGTAATCATCAGATTTATGGTAACGTAGTAATCATGATGCTTTAGGGTAACGTGGTAATGATGAGATTTGTGGTAACATGGTAATTATGAGATCTATGGTAACATGGTAATCATCAGATTTATGGTAACGTAGTAATCATGATGCTTTAGGGTAACGTGGTAATGATGAGATTTGTGGTAACATGGTAATCATGATGTCTATGGTTACATGATAATCATGAAATTTATGGTAACATGGTAATCATGAGATTTATGGTAATGTGGTAATCATGATGCTTTGTGGTAACATGGTAATCATGAGATTTATGGTAACATGGTAATCATGAGATTTATGGTAACATTGTAATCATGAGATTTATGCTTACATGGATTTCATGAGGATTTATGGTAACATGGTAATCATGAGATTTATGGTAACATGGTAATCATGAGATTTATGGTAACATGGTAATCATGAGATTTGTGGTAACATGGTAATCATGAGGATTTATGGTAACATGGATTAGTTTCGTAAACTAGACCCTCTCGAATTTCCTAACGTTAGGATTTATCTGATTTTCTTATGTATACTTGTTGAGTAATTTGAGATAGGAATAAATGTCTGTAATAGGTGTTTGGGTCGTGTTTCGTGATGCATGGCGTAATATACCGCTCTTTGGCATGCAAAGGCTTATTGACGGATCATGTAAATATAAAGACAAAATCAAACGAAAAATAAGAAATAAAACCTCCTAAGCAAGTGTGAAATTATAATTTCGTAATATGTGGTCATTAAATAACTAGAGAGAAATCATTTGTAGCATTTGCGCGTTTACGAACCCTCCAATTGATATCGAATATTTTCGTCAAATCGTTGGAAATAAGGGAAACATGGACTTCAATCCAGAAAGATTCTGTTTTGAGATGATTCAGCGATCTGTCCAGTATAAGTTAAAAAGAACATTCTCGACTATTTAATACTGAAAGTAAAGTCATATTTAATTTATTTAATAAAGTTTAAACTATTTAATTCAGTTATGAATAGTATGCGCAAAGGTCTTAACGTGATGACATCCTTTCAAATTCAATGACGACAATACAAAGGGAAGATATTCGAGACTTGTCTGAAAGAGTATGGTCATTGATTTTATACAATGTGAGGTAAGTTTTGCAAGAATTCCTACCCAAAGTACCTTATGGTGCAACCTGAACCGCGAATAACTGAAAAATAGTTATGCACTCCGTTCGTAGAATTGCACATCTCTGTCTCTTTTAGGCCCCTTTCTGCTCCTTTTTTTTCTTTGCAATTGTCCTCTCTCTCTCTCTCTCTCTCTCTCTCTCTCTCTCTCTCTCTCTCTCTCTCTCTCTCTCTCTCTCTCTCTCTCTCTCTCTCTCTCTCTCTCTCTCGTATTGATTGAAATATATGCATGCGGTTGTACCAAAGTTAATCGTCTTATTAAAGGAGTTATAGCAATCAATATCGTTTCTAAAATGCTCGCCTCTCCGTCCTTTTCATATTTGCTTCATATATTCGTACAACATCTTATTTCATAAGCATAAATTTATCTTTCAATTCTACTAGTCGATAGAAAATATAGTCTAGAACCTAATTGTATTGCTTTTTCAAATATATCTGCCATTTTCGTCTGAACTCGCTTATAGGTCAGGTACAAAAGTAAACATTAACCCTGATCCACCGTTGTAAAATACGCTTCAAGATAATCGATTGTTTTCTCTGATTTACTGATTAGATCTACCAAACTGCATTGATCCATATCTGCCGGTGCATTATGCAACGACAGCTCTGGGTTGATGCACTTTGCAGTTTGAATAGACATGTAAACGAAATAAGATGGTTGTTAGGGTATATTTGTGTTCGGGTTTGACTGAAACAAAAAATCGGTTTTGGGACAACAAAAACCCTTGCATATTTACCTAAAAAATCACAAAATTACACATGTCGATTTAAATCGTTAGCGTAAAAGGGGTGGTTTCTTGTCTGGATTATGACTGCGTGTATTTATCAATTTAAAAAGTAAACGTTTGTGTGAAACGGATGGTTTCTTGTCTGGACGATGACTGGGTGTATTTCTCAATTTAAAAAGCTAACGATACTTTCAATTTTGCAGGAGAAAATAAAATTCTTCAATAAATTATCCAGAAATGGAAATACAAGAAGTGAAAAATATATTCACACATGTCAACTTCTGTAATGGATGTACATGTAAATAGAGGCTATTCCAAAAGTCTTTATGAACGATTTTCGCCATTGATTTTATCAAAGCAAACATCGACCTCCCACCTGAACCTCACCAACTAAAACTTGTAAAGACTTCTAACAAAAGCAAGCAAAAAAATCCCCTATAGCCATTTCAAATGTAATAACCAATAGGGAACGGCCGCCTCTACCCTACCTTCTTTAGAGACGAATTTTACTTCCTTGCAACAGACAAAGCACGGGTGGAATTTTAGATCTCATTGTTCACAGTATATTCTGTGAAGGTTTTGTCCTTATCTCTGTGCTTTGCATAAGTCGTCATTGATATGGTACATACCAATATTTAACAACTTGTATGCGAAAATGTTTTGTGTACAAATATATGTGTGTATGTATGTGCTTTATGTGTATCTGTGTATGTCTGTGTGAGTGTGTGTGTGTGTGTGAGAGAGAGAGAGAGAGAGAGAGAGAGAGAGAGAGAGAGAGAGAGAGAGAGAGAGAGAGAGAGAGACTTACGTTGATAATAAAGTATTGGTGTTTGGTATCAGTCCTTTATATAGACACCTTAAAAATTCAACGGATTCAGATATCACGCTCCATTCACGTGACATCTTTCGGTCGAGTCTCGGTACTCGAAGGAAAATTCTAACCGCCTTCACAAACGTTTAATATGGCTTTGCACACATCGAATCAACAAAACCAAATTGGTGGGATAAGAGTCTATTTGCACCTTAAGAAGTCTGATCCAAATATGTCTGAATCTTCGGCATCTTATTTAATAATTAATCTGAACCGCTTATAGCAATTAATTAATTACCAATTAATTTGAACCACGTAAATCAATTAATTATCAATTAATCTAAACCACATTTGTGTCCTCCAAAAATGCGGATATCGTATGAGCCACGTACATGTACCCCAAGCGTGCGGATTTTGCCTGAACCAAACTAGTTTATATGAGGAAATGTGCTAACGGAGTGATTAATATATTGGTCATTTCCATCATGCCTTCATGCGTAATTGTCATATCACGGTTACGTAATTAGTTACAACAAAAATACTTCATGAAATGAAGTTAAAAGTCATAGCCACTTCCCTTCCACCTGCGATCGACACAGACATTTATATCTTATCATTTTGTATCTAATAAGTTCTCTTTTAATTTCTTTCTATGTACTATCTGATATATATATATATATATATATATATATATATATATATATATATATATATATATATATATATATATATATATATAAATATATATATACATATATATATATATATATATATATATATATATATATATATATATATATATAGATATATAGATACATATATATATATATATATATATATATATATATATATATATATACATACATACATACATACATACATACATACATACATACATACATACATACATACATACATACATACATACATACATACATACATACATACATACATACATACATACATGCGTACATATATATATATATATATATATATATATATATATATATATATATATATATATATATATATATATATATATATATATATATATATATATATATATATATATATATATCGGTCTTGTTCTATTATTCGGCACTTATATTTAAGCAAAATAATGAAAGGATGCCTCTCCTTTTCCCAGACAACCAAGGTGTACTCGATTTATCTTAAAAATCAATTATCATCTTTCTTCAGAGTTTTATCCGAGCAATGTTCGAAAACACAATTAAATGAATTGCAAATTGCTTGTTCATGATTACTGTGATAATTCCTTAAACTACTTGAATAATTGTTATTATTATCACTACTACTACTACGACTATTACTACTACTACTACTACTACTACTACTACTACTACTACTACTACTACTACTACTACTTTGTTACTTTGTTCTCAGTCATCTCAAGACCTATCACAGTGCTGGAAACTCTTGAATAGAAATAATGCACAGGTAAAGGGGGAATTTGTTGTTTTTTTTAAAAATAGTTTTGCCAAACAATTGCCACGATAGATGAAAATATTTAAAAAGTAGTCTTATTTGTGCGTAAGTCTTTTAAAATGGCCAGTTTCTCCCTTATGAATCCTTTTTGTATCGGCGTAAAACAGACCGCCTCCGCGCGCACTATAATACTTTGTCGTCATCGACTGGTGACAAATATTATACTGTCCGTAAATAGTGGTTTCCTCGTTGAATACTGCATTATTGCAAAGTATGCCAGGTAAATGTACATAAAGGAATAGACATTCGTCTTAAAATACAGTTTGTATTGCAAGCAAACGAATTGCTTGGCGGAACAGGTAATGCAGAAACTCACACATCGAAAACTATGATTTAGCAAAAATGGAAGAAGTTTCAAATAGTATGGAGTTGAAGAAAGAGAATATAGAAGAAATTAGTAGCATATTCGAGGCTATGGACATTTGTGATCAGCATGGTATACCAGACAAAAATTTAACAAATTTAGCTGAGTATATTGATAGAATATGGCTCCATTACAATAAGCTTCAGGGATTTAAACCAAAAGCCAAGGTCAGTAGAATTTTGCCTTTTCCAAGAAAAAAGTATTTTTAGCTTAACCGTACACATAGGTACTAGCTTCTGTGCGTCGTTATGTCCTAATCTGATGTAGATATATTCCAGCTAGATTTCGTACATGTATGTATGTATGTATGTATGTATGTATGTATGTATGTATGTATGTATGTATGTATGTATGTATGTATGTATGTATGTATGTATGTATGTATGTATGTATGTATGTATGTATGTATGTATGTATGTATGTATGTATGTATTGATGTATGTATGTATTGATGTATGTATGCATGTATGCATGTATGTCTTCTTAAGCATAGATTACATCAGTTTTATCAAACTCAGGATAAGACATGATCTTGAAAAGCAACAAAGAATCAAATTCCAAAATGAAATCAAAATAGTCAAAATGATGGAACTACTACTACCACTATTACTACTACTACTACTACTACTACTACTACTACTACTACTAATAATAATAATAATAATAATAATAATAATAATAATAATAATAATAATAATAATAATAATAATTTATTCAGCAATTTTGCCACCGGCCCATATTACAAAATACAATACAAGTTAATGTGCGCCATAGTTTGAAGAAATTAAATATGTTGTTCATCATATGTATAGATAAACAAATTCCAAAAATCGTTACTTTATTTTATAAAGATGTTACCTCTGTGTATTATATTCACCATTCGTTTGAGCTAATAATGATTGTCTAAGACGAAAAGCCAAATTGATATGGTAAAAAAAAGATTTGTTATAATAATTCATTGCTTCGACTCCTGAGTACTATGTATTTTTCTACACATGGATAGAAATAATAAACTTCACTAAAGTGAATATTTCTTAAATGGTCATAAGCTTGAGAAACAAACAAAATTAAAGTAGTCTTCAACAAAACAAACATCATTTCCCCGGCATAATTCGTTCTACTTAGTATTTCACTCCATCGTGCGATAGTTACCTGTCTCTATTTTCAGCGTATGAGCTCAACACCTAAATTTAGGAAGTAACTTCTTAAGAAAATATGGTAACCAAATTGATGTTATTTTTCTTGTTCTAATTCGGTTTTATATTTGCTATAATATACACACATTTGTGTGAATTGTTAATATCACTTGCTTTGTCAGTCATGGAATGTCGACTCCTTAATCCTTTGCAAAAATAATGAGAAAAATTATTTTTCGTCTCCATCAGCTTGATTTAGCAAGACATACCCCAAACGAAAGCAAAAGTACATGCCCTTAACTCTGTAGCCCAGATGACACCGTTAGTTTCATGTAATATTTTCAACGATAAATAACATTGGTATGGGTAGCGAGGTGAGAACATTCTTACAACATTCAACCAGTACATCGTAAAAATACGATATATAAAGTTGGTATCTTTCGAAATCTCCTTACGCAACTCCAATATTTGTAGATTTAAGAACACATAAAACTGTTTGCAAACTTGGTGCTGCACAATTTCAATATATGCTAAAGTCATATCCCTAATTATCTGACCCAGAGCAAGAAAGTGGTTTTATAATAGAATCAAACATTTTAAAAGCATCCTCTACGCTAAAACAGACAAATCGGTCTCGATAATTCAAAGTCCCTGAAGCTGCTTTCTTTGCCTGTGACGATAGAGTCTTCCTTTCTTTCGTCCAACCCAACTTTGAAGTTTAAAATAGACCCATGTAATTGTAATAAGGCACACATTCAAAACGACTACCTTTGAAAACCTATACCTCCTTTTTGCTTGAGGTATACCCCATTTCTGAAAGAAATGATTTTTTTTTCTAGATTGTCCATCGAACCAGTTTTATCACAGAAACGTTCAATAACATTTATTTGGTTCTGATGTAACTTTACTGTCTGAGTGCAATTAGTATCATCATCATCATCATCATCATCATCATCATCATCATCATCATCATCATCATCATCATCATCATCATCATCATCATCATCAAGTATTGCAAAAATATCGTCAATGTCTTCTGAGAAATACACTTCCTTTACATGATAGGGATTCAAACAGAACCTCGCCTTGTGCCTAATGTACATTAGAAGTAAGCAGTTTTATCTTTAGCTGTTTGAATACAGCTTTTCATATTTCTGTACACATCTATTAAAATGTTTACTATTTTAACAGTCATACCCATGGGTATTAATGAAGATCATGATGTATCATACTGTATTTTATCAAAAGCTTTTATAAAATCGACAAAAGGACAATACAATCTACCTTTTTCATTTGGGATAAATATTTTTTATCAAACGCCTGAAATAATAAACGTATTTAAGCATACGGAGTATATTTTGTTCTTAACACTGCTTGTGCTTTGTCTAATATTTTATTTAGATGCATGGAATATGTAGTCTGAAATAAAGAATTCTTATCTTATCTTATGTGACCATTGTCTTTCGCCCACGTGTATATACGATTATTTAATGCCAGTAAAGATCCCGTATAAAGTATCAACATAGGATTATCCCCTACAACTGTTTGAATCACTCTTGTCGCTTCTTTTGTATATAGGACAGATAATGCTCTTCTTCAATTGTTTAGGAATATAGCCGGATTCAAAGATTTTGTTAAGTAGAGCGTTATGGGATGGTAAGATCTTTTATTAGTGCATTGATAAAGACGAGTAGGTATCATATCATTTTTTTTTAAGTCGGCTTCTCATAATTCCATGTTCTGTAATTGGAGTATTTAAGTCAAAAACATGTAACTGAGGTAGTTCTTCACTAACAATATTGTCAGAGTCATCTATCTCGGCCAGAGGCTCCTTCAAAATAAACGTGTAAAGTATTATTACGATTTTTTCGGCGTAAATACATTCCACTTCATGTTGAGAATGTGTTTCCCGTTTCAAAATATGCCAAAACTTTTCGAGGGTTTCTCCTCGCTTGAGTTAATTTATTCATCTTATCTTGAATTCGATTCTTGATTTAAAAGCAGATCTACGCTCTCTCTGTAACTTAGGTCAGCTTCAGTATTTGAGCATTTAAAGCATAATAACTAGTCATCTAATTATGCACGATCATATAAAATGTTTATTGAAAATGTTTAGTATGATATAGCTCTGACGCAACTAATCATCCAATCAATGCAAGTATTGCACTGAAGCAACTAATCATCCAATCAATGCAAGCATTGCACTGAAGCAACTAATCATCCAATCAATGCAAGCATTGCACTGAAACAACTAATCATCCAATCAATGCAAGCATTGCACTGACGCCACTAATCATCCAATCAAAGCAAGCATTGCACTGACTCAACTAATCATCCAATCAATGCAAGCATTGCACTGACGCAACTAATCTTCCAATCAATGCAAGCATTGCACTGACGCAACTAATCATCCAATCAATGCAAGCATACATTATATTTGAGTCAGTATATTTCAAGATAGTTCTAATAAAATTACTCAGTATAACGGAGTTTTATAAATTATGAAGACAAGTTAAAAGTAAAATTAACATTAATGTTATAGCAATTTGTCTTTCAAATTGTATGATAAATGTGCATATTAATTTGTAAGAATTTGTAATACAATAATGTTTATTCAAGAATGGTTAGTTAACAATAACCATACAACTCTTGCAAGTACCTCGCATTGTATGCGTTTTTTATGTGTAATTGTGTGTCGATTTGTTGGTGTATATGTACTATGCTTGCACTCAATTGAAAACAGGTATATATTAAATCGCATATATATATATATATATATATATATATATATATATATATATATATATATATATATATATATATATATATATATATATATATATATATATATATGCATACCTCTATAGTTATATATTCAATATACGTCACTACATGTTGACTGGGTTTACAATTAAGACAGCATTTAGTTTAAAAAAATATGTGGAAAAATGTACATTTAAATTGTCAGAGAAATTGTTCAATTTATGAGAACTATCGATCAAGGCTGATGAAATTTGGACAAAAGTGCAGAAAAAATCCAAAAATCGAAAATCAAACGTTGTGCCGCATAGGAACCATACGTAAAAGTATGATGAGGTCATTAAATTTGAATGATTTATAAATCTCGGTTGCGTAATAAACAATATCAAAATTAATACGAGAACAAAACTTTTAATTGGACTAGGAATCAGAGAAGACGCCATTGTACAGATACGGAAACAAGGGATTACTTGGCTTGACTGGGTGCTTTCCCGCACTTTAATTTAAGAAAATTATTTAGTGCCAAGGTAATCCCAGTCAAGAGCCTTACCCGTGGACACAGGCGATTCCGATGATCAGATTTTACTCTGCACCCTTCTGGTCGTAAGTTAGGCACCCTTATCACAGAGCCACTGAGGGTACATGAGGAAATGTAGTAATACTATAGCGTATATGTGAAATGTATAAGCCAGAGGAAATAACAAATCCATAGATTTTGCAAAGGTTTTGTTTATATAAAACAAATACCACACAACATCAATTTCCTACCATGCTACAGCTACGTGAGTGTAAAGGAATATGGATTTTACTGTTCAAGAAGGCTATATCACCTGTTGTCACCAACATTAATCGGTTCCATGAATCATCATTAGAATTGCTTCTAAGAAGTATCATCTTCCTGAATTAATAACTAAACCTGTCTTTAACTTCTAAGTGTCAATCACACTCTCGAAAAAAAATATTACGTTCTGCATGCAGTTTCTCGCAAATCAAAAAACGCTTCTCTGAACTTACAAGAAGGATGTTTCGCCTGTCGTCGAAGTTTATGCCTATTACTGGTTTATCAATATTTAAGACAGAGACCATAGGGCGATGTTAATTTACGTCCAAGAAACCACATGTTACTTGGTTCCAATTCTAAAAGAATATTTCTTAAGTCAATCAAGACACGCCCTAATTCCAGATTTACGCTTCAGATAGTTTCATCTCGACTTGGAATAACATTGACTAATCCCAAATTCTACGGATTTCTTTAGGATTATCCAGGGCAGCGGACAAGGTAGAACAACTACAGACCCACAGCGGTCATGGTTACAGCGACGATGAGATACAAAATGTTTTTTTTTTTATAATTCATTGGGGCCTAATAAAGACAAAGGCCTATCTGTACCTATATAAAATGCTGCCTTGTGATCTGCTCAATGCTCAAAGGTTGGATTACTACTCTATCCGTATTCATGTTGATACTTCTCTTTTATTTCCACTCATAAAAAATTTTTATTCTAAATAACGTGAATTGATTTCGCGTGAGCCATCTTTCTACCATTCATAGCAGGTCCTAAATCTCAAAGTACCGCTCCTCTGGCATTGTGGTTTGACCATCGACCTCGAATGCGGGAGGTCGAGCGTTTCAACCCCGGCCGAGTCATACCAAATACATATAAATGGGACTAACAGCTAGGCGTTTAGCCTTAACTGGTTTGTGGTAGGACTGGTCGGCCTTGTGTCGGAATAATATGACTGGGTGGGAAATGATGCTACATGTCTGCGGCATGATGGCTTAATGCTAGACATCACTATAAAATGCCACGTTGCAGACATAGTAGCAATATGACTGAAAAATGTTAAAGCTACGTTAAAAATATAAATCACACACACAAACACACATACACACATACACGCACTCCTTCACCCGAATTACTGTCATGCGATCTGCTCAATGCTATGGTTGGATTATTGTTTACTCTATCCGTATTCATGTTGCTACTTGTTATTTATTTCCACTCCTAAAAAATATATATTCTAAATAGCTTGAATTGATATTGCATGAGCCATCTTTCTATTATTAACGGTAGGTCCTAAACTGCAATGTACCGCTCCACTGGCGTTGTGGTTAGAGCGTCCGTCTCAGATGCGGGAAGTCGAGGGTTCGAACCCCAACCGAATCATACCTATTCATTAAAAAAAAAAAATGGTCCTAACAGCTGCCTTGCCTTGTGCTCATCATTAAAGAGGTTCGTGTTAGGACTGGTCTGTCTGTTGTCAGGATAATATGACTGGGTGGGACATCATGCTTACATGTCTGTGGCATGATGCCCCAGTACTAAACAGCACTGTAACTGCCACACTGCAGACATCGTAACGATATGTCAGAAAAAGCTACATTAAATATCGCACACACACACACACACACATATATATATATATATATATATATATATATATATATATATATATATATATATATATATATATATATATATATATATATATATATATCGCAAAGGAATTAATTAAATTTTCTACATGTATTATATCCCCTTCTGTTACTTAGAAATTGATGTAATCCCAGAAACAATGAAGCAAAATAAACGGTTTACCGTTCATAAAAACTGACCAAAAATGTACCCATCAAATTGTTGAACATTTAGGATCCGTTTCTGTCGTGCAGGCTGTTTAAAAAAATAAATTGAGAAACACATTTTAAGCAACATGATCTAAGTTCTCATAATCTTTTATATCGATCTCAAGTGGATTCAGATAGAACATTCCTCATGTAACTACTCTGACAAATTCTGTTTATGCATAGGGTTATTTTTTATGGAGTTTTTTTGTTTGTTTGGTAAAAGCCTTTGGAAGTGTTAAAGAAATCAGCAGGCTTTACGTTTTCAACAATAACACAATCTCTGCTCAGGTCTTATTTAACAAAAAAAAAAAAAAACACAGTGCCACTATTGGTAACCAATTAGAACAGTCAAATCTGACCTCGCGCCAGGCTCCATTTTAGAACCTGCGCTATTTCTATTCTTTTATGAATAATTCACCTCTGTCTTGCATACTCAGATTCCAAACATATTACCTGATGGCACAAGAATACACTATTCGGCCAGCTATACATCCGTTGTAAATTATTACTTCAGTTTTTTATTTTGTTTTGAAACCAAGTTCATCATTACTTTTAGCGCATTGCTGGCTTCATCTCGCAGGAAATATTAGCTAAGTGTATGTCTAATGACGTACATAGGCAGCCAAGCCGGGATGGATTTTGTGGGTATCGAACCCGCGACCTATGAATAACGAGTTGACCCTATATCAACTGAATTACACCGACTCATTTACATACCGATATTCAGTCTGTTCCACGGTGCTGCACGCAAAATTAGATGAAAAAAAAATTATGACGATTTTCTCAACTCAGAAACTGTCGATAATTCCTGCATCACTCTTGCACTCAATGATTTTGAAGTTGGCTCAGCAAACTCTTAAAAGGTGTTCCGTTGTTGTTTTGGGTTTAACGCTGTGTTTAAGCGCATGATAAGCTGTACATGGCAACCACTATAAATAATGGAGAAGGAACACTTGAAACTCTGATAAGAACCACCAAACCACGTGAAACTACTGGCAAGCTTTTTTACTTAACCAATTGGCTGAATCCTAGACTAGTACCAGAGAGAGAGAGAGAGAGAGAGAGAGAGAGAGAGAGAGAGAGAGAGAGAGAGAGAGAGAGAGAGAGAGAGAGAGAGAGAGAGAGAGAGAGAGAGAGCGGTCACCTGGACAAAAGTGTTAGGGGTCTTTGAGACAAAACTCCCAGGTTAATCACATTTGTGTTTTGTTAGCATACGGACTGCACAAATAACAATCGCTTCAAGTTATATTTTTTGTAATATTCTTAAACTTCATTAGAGTGTCCATATTTAAAAAGTGTTAGGGGAAACTGCATAATCGCCCAGTCTGGCAAAATATCAAAATTTCAGAAGCGAGCTGCCAGAGTTTTTCTAAAATTGATTTTTTTTTACAATATCTTTTAAAATACTTTCGATACTAAACTGGTTACCATTTTGTGAACGTGTTGCGTGTACATGTGTGTGTGTGTGTGCTCTTCCTTTTTCGATTTATTCATTTTCATATTACACTTGGATGACCTTCATCTTTTCTTGTATTAGATTTTGATAACGCAGGTATTGATTTGTCACCATGTAATTCGTGGGCGGTTAACCATTGATATAGTTACTGGCTTATTTCCAGTTAATAATTCGAAAGAAGTTAGAATCAAAGCGCCGTATCTATCAACTTTTCTAAATCAAACACAACACTCAATATTTTCTGGCTGAGGTTTTCTTTTACATTATGTATTGAGCCATCATTGCAAATTTAGAAAATAAATGCGCAGAAAATGAATACGTTAACAAAAAAATAATTCCTAAGGACAGTTAAATTTTAAGTTTCTCATAACTCCTTAAAAGTCACAGATTTTATGCATTGCCTAAGAAAAAGATCTTCAAAGCTACCCATATGAACTACAGAGTTTAATGAGCGTGTCTCTGTACACGCCAGTATACAAATGGGTGTAAAGTTAATTGTGTGATATGTTTGACACACTTTAATGTTCATGAGACATAACCATAACTTATGCTTTCTATTATTAATATAATATAATATAATATAATATAATATAATATAATATAATATAATATAATATAATATAATATAATATAATATATCGTATCGTATCGTATCGTATCGTATCGTATCGTATCGTATCATATCATATCATATCATATCATATCATATCATATCATATCATATCATATCATATCATATCATATCATATCATATCATATCATATCATATCATACTTCCATCTACGTGTATTTGAAATATGTCAGCGTGTTCCTTTAAATGTTTAGATGCACACTTCTTTTGTATTCTTTTTTTGCAATGGAAAAAAAAAACCAAGTATGTACACTTATAATATCTTCGAATAGCGCCAAAATGCCAGTTCTGAAAATTCCAGACTCGACAGACAGTCGGACACACATATAGGTATATGCAGGGAGACATCGAAAAATAGATTGGTTCACAGATCTTTGCAAGTTTTCGTCACGTAAAACAAGAGTATTGGCGGCGCCACAATAGCGACTTGAGGCAGCGCTTACTAAAAGGCTGGTGAAAGATGAAATGTTAAGGAAATGATTTTTAGGGAAAATTTGATTGGTAGAAAAAAGGGTGTAAGTTTAACAGTGTTATGGATGACATCAAGATAGATTCGTGCCAATCTTCATTTCATTTTTTTTTAAAGGATTGCTTCAATAAATTAAATGTTGTAATGCATTTAAGGAACAATGACTACACAAGAGTTACTACTTTTCGTCGATCTTATTAAACAACATAACGTTTTATTTAGATTATTAAATTATCTTTGAGCACGCAAGTTCGAATGGATCATATAAAACGAACTGCAGTTGGAAAACGGCTGGTATTATATCTGAAGTAATTAACATCTTTTAAAGTTATTCTAACTTAAAAATGTTGTTACATGAATAATTATTTACATGAAGTTCATTCCATTAAGCTGTCTTGCTCAACCATTGGCTGTGTAGACCTGTGACGATATTAAATGTTGATCAGTATTTGTTCATTTAAAGGTATGATGCATTGCACTAGATAAATACCTTATTTCGTGCTTTGTTAAGGGGATTAAGGGGTTAATTTTTAAATTTAAAATACATGTTTGGTAAAATTAGACAAAGTCCTGGTTGCATTGTTGTTGAATAAATAGAGCTAGAATAATGATTAAAGGTGATATACCCTTTTTGGCATTTTGGGTAATGTGACTTCAAATTTGCAAGATAGAAAATATACATTGTAACTAATTATATTTATGTATGTACCTGAATTTGCATTATGTCAATTATTAATAGGTTATAAATAAACTACCACAATAACAACATAATATTTTTTTTTGTATTTGCATAGTATTTAAAACTTCACTAAAATTGGCAAAACCCAAAAACATTTCGAAACGATTTTGAAACTTCTCATTGGTTATATATTCATTTTTAGTGATCATTGATGTTGCGTAGAATAACATTAATTACGAGCTAACGGGCAAATGCATATACTTATTTCAGTGTTTGGAATTTGGTCAATTTTCTGTGAAGCTTTTGAAATTTGAAAGATATTTGTTTGATCTTTGGAAATAAGTAAATAGGTTAGGCTAATGATAATTGTTGTAATGTAACGTAGGTATAACGTAGGTACCCGTATTAGTTAGAACTGATTACAAAGCTGAAAATGATATTAAAACCTTAAATTCCCGCAGAGAGCTACATGAATGAACGCAGAAAATGTATAGGCGCAACAAATTTTGCATTGCTTTAAGCTGTTCTATGTGCAACAAATTATGCATTCGCTTAAGATGTTCTTAAAACTTCGACCCTGCTTGCTTTATATATAGAGGAAGCTTACTATGAAAGGCTTATTTGATGCATTATTGTATCGCAGCTTTTAATTGCTTTTATTAATTAGCTTGTAATTCATTCTATAGACCTTAAAGCATATTTATAAATGAATGTCACCAAAGGTCTCAAAACTCGTTAAAAATCTCCCAGAAAACTAGAGCGATAGAAAGACGTTATATTTCCGCTAATAGAACAACAATTTTTTCCCCACATAAATAAAAAGTTGTTCTTAATACATGATGATATTTTAGACACGTATGGTGCAGTATGAAGACGTGCTGCATGGATAAATACTCCCCATTTATTTCATTGCTAAGTGAATGAATATAAACTTGCGTATATAATGAGGAGAATTACTCCGTATCGTTTGACACGCACTACCGTTCACTGCTAATGTAAATATTGACCTCACGCTAACGATTATACATTACATGTAATGCTATCTCCGTGCTGATAAATTTTAATTTTGATCAGATTTCTCAAGCGTTATATAAAAAAAATACTTTGAAGTGACTGGTTTATATATCGGCACGCCCAGATCTCTTCATCCGTACCATTCATCAGAAATCCTTGATGTTGTAACATATCTCGAAAAATTGTATCGAAGAACTAAAAGGTTTAATAAAGTCACACATTTGAGAAATTTTAACAATCTACTTTAAAGTGTTTATATCCCTCTCCCATAAAGCGGTATATTTCAAATATGTACCTAACAAATTAGATGCAATTTAAAAATTTAAAATCTCGGAATCATTATATCCATTAAAAACTAAAATTAAAATTTGTCTAAATGACATGAAAATTATTTGTAATTTTATTATGTACATTTTTGGTTTGTTTGTTTTTTTGAAGATTGTGATTGCATCAAAGGGCAGAAACTAAATGACATGCAAGACAAATAACATTGGATTAATGTCTCATAAACCTAAAATCATGTAAATGAGTTAGTTTAGTGTTGTTTGGCTAACACTGCTGTACTTGTAAATATTAAAGTATCAATATTTAAAAGAGATATAATAATGTAAAAACACAATCTGTCCTGAAGCCCGATGCAAAGATATTAACACATCTAGTTTCGCAGAGATTCTGGGTACAAACGTTAAAAATATGACATCTTTTAAATTAAAGCAAACCAGCTGCCATACTTCATACAATACGGTTATCTTTTTGCATGACATACAAGGGAAATGTTGTAAAGGAGATGATTACATTATACGAGATGGTTAGTTACGTTTATGTGTCAATGGTGTGATGTTCCCACAAAAATTAACAACAAAAAATCCCACTTAATGTGGAATAGCGTTATAATTATAATTATTTTTGTATGACATAGCTAACTAGTACTTTTTATTTCTTCCTGGAAAATTAAACCATCACATGTTTTAAATACAGTTTGAGAAGTCAGTACAAGAGATCGCAAAGGAGAACGAGAAGAAGCGAATCAAGTTGATTGAGATGATTGATGGTCTGAAGAAATGTTTCATGGATGGAAACCTTGACCTTCATGGAGAGCGGCACAGCAGTTTGGTGGAAGATCTCCTCAAAACAGAAGGGACCACTATGAATATCACGGAAGACTGTGACAAAATGATGAAGAACTTACAGAAAGGACACTTTACAATTCTTGTTTCAGGTCAGTAAAGTTAAGCGTCACGTGATATAGTTTAAAGCTGTGTTATTATATTAAAATCACGACAAGTGAAGACCACACGATACGAGTGTATCCTCCGTTTAATTTTAAACAGACCTTACGAAAAGAAACGTCAGAAAAGAAATATTTATCTTTCTTTTCTCAAGGAATATAAAACAAGATAAACTCTTGTCGTTTTC
Organism: Potamilus streckersoni; assembly: GCA_016746295.1. Lineage (NCBI taxonomy): Eukaryota > Metazoa > Mollusca > Bivalvia > Unionida > Unionidae > Potamilus > Potamilus streckersoni. The sequence continues at coordinate 5,800,183 of JAEAOA010000587.1, read as the reverse complement.
GCCAATTGCTCAAAATGCTCATCACTATACAGGATGGAAATTACAATTTTCGTCTTGGGTGCAACGAGAAATAAATAATTACTGTTAGAAGAATACACAAATATTAATTTTGGATACTAACGCTCTCAATAGTACACTAGTATGAAATTCCAACACTTGTCTCGTATTAGATAGCAATACAAGATCTTGCAATGAAAATATTTGTCATTGTTTACTGTAAATAATTTTACTAACATTTCTATGGCTTTGTTTCGTTAAGAAAAATATTATCTTAAAATTTCAGGCGAAACATCAGCAGGGAAATCGTCCGTTTTAAATCTGCTTCTGGGGAACAATATGTTACCTACAGACACAAGAAGTTCCACCTCTGTAATCACAACAATAGGAAACAGGCGGCGGAATTGCGCAAAAATTCTGTACAAATCTGGAAAAGTAGAAAGCATTCCTGTTCTCGATGAATATGGAATTAAAAGACTAAAAGAGGTTGCATTCATGGAAGACGATTCCTCAAGGCAAAAACACGACATCAGTGAAGTACAAGTCAGCTTACCTATCCCCTTAACAAAGGTAGGTTGTACAATCTATTGAGGAAACGCGGTAATCCACTTCTTGCTACACAATACTGAATGACTCTAAATCAAATTGATCCATTTTAGTTTGCCTTATTGAAGAAGACTGAGATTCGAAATTATTATCACAGCAATGTTTCTTGACATAAATGTCATGGTTTGAATAGCTTGGTTGACCTACTATCAGTACAGTATTCTGTATTATATACATTTTGTATTGACTATACACAATATTTCTAATATATCTTAACAGAAACAATTACCATTGTTTGAAATGAAACAAACCACTAATTCGAAGAAATCGCTGGAAGCCACTTTGCCAAAAAGATAAGTACATAGATGAAATAAACTCAAACCTATTATTACTTAAGTACGATTCAAAGCACACTACTCTAGCACCAGGCTCAGGCAGTAGTCGTAAAACCAACTGACATAATTATTCTTAGTGCAAGTATGAGGAATTTCTCGTTTGAATAATTGGACTCTTGAAATCCCTACCCTAGTCAATTCTGCTAACATTTATTTTACAGGATTTGAATATTGCTAGGCTTCAGTAGTGACTTTAGTAGTCATGGGCTTCTATACCGACTAACTGTTGTTTTTTGTGGGGGGGGTGGTCTTGTTATTGCTAGGCTTCTGTAATTACTCACTGTTATTTTCTTGGTCTTTAATTATGCTTGTCTTCTGTAGCAATTTACTGGGTTTTTTTCTTCTCAGGACATAATTACTGCTTGACTTCATTAGTAACTCACCGCTGTTTCTTTGGACGTAAATATTGCTAGGATTCCGTATTAACTCACTGCCATTTCTTTGGTTGAGGATATTGCAATTTTGCAGTAAATTAATTATAATTCGCGTAAATTCTCCATAACAAAATGTTTTAAGAAACGTACCAGCAAATAACTATCCTGTGAGGATTGCACGCATGCTGTATTTACTTTATTTTTTAGGCAGGATTCGTATTTGTGGATTCTCCAGGTATAGGGGAGAATGAATTTCTCGAAAACCTAGTGATTGACTATATAGCCAGGACTGAAATTCAAGGATTTATGTACGTCATAAAAACTGACGCTGCCGGTGGTGTACAAGAAGACCGCGTAAGTATTTATCGTACTCAGAATAAAATCTAACAAGCAATGTATTATTGTTTTAAAAAAAAATATTGCAATAAAAGAAATAGCATATACAAAAACATCAAACTAAAGATAACAGAGGTAATGGTGCAGCTGATAATAATGGTGATGATGATTCTACAAAAGGAAACGCAGGACAGTTGAAACACCAGCGGCGTTTATAATAGCATAGATAGAAATGGCTTCAACAATAGTATAAGCAACAGTAATATGAAAAACGATATTAATATAAATAACAAAAAGAGTTTAAAAAAACGAGGCATTGACTATTCATGCTTGTAATTAATGGTTTTGGTAATAATATGACTTCAATGTCCTTGATGCCGTTGATTGTCAGTCTCCCTGTATGTATGTGTGTATGTATGTATGTATGTATGTATGTATGTATGTATGTATGTATGTCTGTCTGTCTGTCTGTCTGTCTGTCTGTCTGTCTGTCTGTCTGTCTGTCTGTCTGTCTGTCTGTCTGTATGTATGTATGTATGTATGTATGTATGTATGTATGTATGTATGTATGTATGTATGTATGTATGTATGTATGTATGTATGTATGTCTGTCTGTCTGTCTGTCTGTATGTATGTATGTATGTATGTATGTATGTATGTATGTATGTATGTATGTATGTATGTATGTATGTATGTATGTACGTACGCTGTAGGTTGGTAGGTTGGTATGTAGATACGTAGGTGGGTATATATGTATATATGTCCAACGCACTTAAGCACAACAATGGCCATATGGCATCGATCAAAGGTAAAGATATTAAATGTAAATACATAGATATACAAACAAACCACGGAAATCAATCCTTCCAAAGAAAACTAAACACGTAGTATTACGAGATAAAATATATATGATAAACATTTTAAATGTAAAAGGTGACAGAAGACTTTAAATTGATGATTCATAACAAAATAAACGTAAACATGTTCGATAAGAAAGAACAATGTAAGACAATATGATAAGGAAAAAAATAACAATGAAAGTAATACGATAAAAATAGAACACACAAACAATAAATTGATGTCATTAGCAGAGAGAGAGAGAGAGAGAGAGAGAGAGAGAGAGAGAGAGAGAGAGAGAGAGAGAGAGAGAGAGAGAGAGAGAGAGAGAGAGAGAGAGAGAGAGAGAGAGAGCTGACGGGAGGAATCGTTTCCACCGTGGGTTAAAGTCAGCACTTTTCGAAACGAGAGTTGTTCTTTTCAAATCCAATTCTGCATGTCTTTTCATTTCTAATATCCAAAATATTTGTCATGTCCTCGGTCTGTGTCAGTCAGTCGACAATTTCACTAGATATGCAGTATTTGTCTAATCTTAATTGTCTCTGATGAAGACTTTTACGAAGGCCGAAAGGTTATTTTCCAGTTTTCGACATTTTAAAATATTTTGTGCTGCTAGTTTGTATTTCTATATTGTTCCTTTCCATTTCCTGTGCAATTTGTAGTAAATTAAACTGTTATCTATCTATCTATCTATCTCTCTATCTATCTATCTATCTATCTATCTATCTATCTATCTATCTATCTATCTATCTATCTATCTATCTATCTATATATCTATCTATCTATCTATATATATATATATATATATATATATATATATATATATATATATATATATATATATATAGAGAGAGAGAGAGAGAGAGAGAGAGAGAGAGAGAGAGAGAGAGAGAGAGAGAGAGAGAGAGAGAGAGAGACTAGCATTGTTCGATTTCAAGTTCACCGTATCGTCTTTCAGTTGATGAATCTCTTGAGGATTGTTCTAGAACATCATAAAGTGGACAATTCTATTGATTCTGAGACTATGAAATGCGATCCCAAGTCTGCTATATTTGTTTGCAATCGCTTTGACCTAGTAAAAGAAGATGAACGAGAAATGGTGAGACAACACGTTATCTCTCAGCTTTCAAAATGTTGGCCAGATCTGCATCCATCCCAGGTTATATTCTTTTCTACAATGAAAGTCCAAGATGATATTGAAGCAGATCCAGAATACATCAATGATAACTATATACTGCTGATGGAAACATTAAAAAAATTGTATGTACACGCCCTGGAGAACAAAATCAAATCCACTTATCGGTAAGTGAAGATTATTTCCCTTTGTGACTATTTGTAGGCGTTTGGAGAAAGTTTTCAGCAGTTCAATTGGCATTTACGGAATAAATTTGCTTCTTAAATATTAAAAATTTTTAAAAAAATGTCGAGTTTGGCAAATATATTGAAGTCAAATATTGAAGGTCATTAATCTTTTTTTCTAGAGTAAATGAAAACAAATTACATGCCGACATGATTCATATTTAAAATCATTTTAATGTTATGGATTGCCATTTGAAGATATAATTGATTAAATAAAAAGTGCCAAATGATGAAACAAAATGCACATCTTTCAGGTACAGTACAGATAATTTATGTGTAAAATGTGGACCCATGTGTATGCATTAGTGTGTGAAGGATCGATCGTTTTGTGTCCGAATCAATTCAAATAAATTGTTTATTCTCGCAGTCATTTTTCATAGTATGATATGATACATATAGAAACTAAAAAAAGTGTGATAAAAATATATAACACCACCAATACCACAACGACATCGCAGAAGCAGTCTATTGATTCTGCTAAGTAAACAGATCGGTTTGCACTTGTTTTATGTGCTTTTAAATATAGTAATAATGCCTTTATTTTGTGCAGATGGATCGAGAGTATTCTTCGAAGATGTGTTCATCATCTGCGTGGGATGGTGAAACGTCTTGACAGATCGGAACGTGAAAATATGGAAAGATCAGCCCAGGCTAGAAATAAACTTGCAGTTCTTCGAAATAAGGCTGATGACGTCATTATGACACTGAGGGCAGATCTAGAAATTGCTGCTAAGACTGTTTGTGGAAACATCCGGACGCACTTGAAAGATACAATACCGCGCATGCGGTTGACAACCTGCTGGACACTAGATGAACTCCCATCATCGGAGGGCGGTAAATGGTCATGGATTAAAGATAAGATTGACGATGCGTTCTTTGACCGGATGGGTTCTTTGATCGAAGAGTGGGATGAAAAAAATGGTGTAATAAAAATGATTGAAGAGAAAATAATTGAAGATACTAGGATGCGGTTAAGTTCGCTTCAACACGAATTGGCTGAAATGGAGAAAGAAATCCAGGATGATAGTTCATCCGATGGAAGCAACAGATTGTCCATGTCTAGAAGATCTAGTCTGTTACCAATGTCTCTCGTATCTTTTGCACCATTTAAGATCAGAGACAGAATTGACACACCAAAGCTTCCCATTAGAATGGCAGTACTTTTTGTACCCAAGCTGCAGACAATAATTGAAAATAATCATCTGAACGAATACAAAGAAAATCCATCGAAATATGCCACCGAAAGGTCAAAAAAACTTCTCAAGGCATTATTCAAATCAGAAAGCACAGTTAATGAGAATAGTCATTTTGAGGATGTATTACTGCATTTTGCAGAAAAACTCTTAGAAAGACCACAGGAATACATCCGTCGGTTGGAAGAAAAGATACCGGGTATGATTCTAGCAAACGAACTTATGCTTAAACGTTTTGAGGAATCAACCAGGGAAGAAAGGAAATTTCAGAACCAGTACATCGAAATGATGACCCAAATCGAGAGACTCAGGCGGTCATTGATGGATTACGGGGAAGGTAACATTTTTGTTGCTGACTTCAAAGCCGAGGAAATCGTTATCAAGGAAACAACTGGAGAAGGTGAAAGTATAAACAAGACGTTCAAGGTGTCCGATATTCTCCATGAGAGTACTTCGCGATCAGACAGGTCAAAGGGCAAAGAACCTGGAGGATTATGGACCATCTCCCAGAATGCCTTTTTGTGCAAAGCTGGATATGAGACAGCCATAGTGCTCAGAATGTACCTACCTTCCTCTGGAATCAATGAAACATTCCAAGAAGTTGCCAAGCTTAGGTAAGATAAATCTCATTACGCCTGCATAAAATGAACATATGCTTCTCATATTTTCCATCTACACCGCTTCATAATTGGCAATCATCATAAATAATAAAATATCGAAAGATCGATGCTTCAACATCCTTAAACTGTTTGTCCTGGCATCTTTAATTTTAGAAGAAAAACAGAATGGTTTACAGTTTAGATAAATTCAACAAAGATGGAGCAACAAAACAGTAGTGTATCAGACATTTCGTTTTGAATAACATTATTTCTGAAAACTAACTAGACAATGCATCTTCTCATATTGATGGTCTCCTATTGTGTTAACTGTAATTTGTGACAACTTTAAACCTGCTTTTTTCCTTTATCATTCACATATGTTCTGACTTCAGAATCCTGCTCAGGCACGTGCATAGCTGAATAATCGTCTTGTTTTATGGTAGGCTTTCTGTTCTTTTGTTCCAGATGTTTAATCACGTCTGAAACGAACCTAGCCAGTTTTCTTGGAATACATCACTCCGACTCTAGTGTCCCGGCCTATATATACGGAGGCCCTCTTCGGTCTGTGCGGCGCTATCTTTTTAACGCTATTCAAAAGCCTAAAGAAATAATTCCAAACATTCTTAAAGGCACGGTCATCGGGCTGAATTACCTGCATCAGAAAGGTCTAGTTCATATGGAGCTCACACAGGACACAATCACGGTTAGTAACAGAGTTGCTCTATGTACTCAAATTATTGCATACACTTCCATTTTCTTTTTCTTTATGCTTGTTTTCTACTACTATCCTTGTCTATTACTGTTATATCTGATCATTCAGTTATAGTTATTATAACTACTACTTCTACTACTACTACCACTCCTACTACTACTACTACTACTACTACTACTACTATTACTACTACTACTGTTTTCACCACCACACCTGCTATAATTACGAACTAAGATTGAAACCATATTTCCACATTTGTAAGAATCCAAAATATTGCTTAAGACGATCCTATTTATATTCAACGCTGAAAGGAACGTTACATATCCAAACTATCAGCATAAGACATTTTGAATTGTCTGATAATAGTTGCATTTTGTAAGATACGTGTTTTTAGTGCAGTAGACCTTCCCAATAACGACGGAATCCCACCACTTTTCTTTGTCATCTTATGCCAAATCTGAGGTTGAGCCGAGCAAATGTTTTTTTTTTTTATCTCGTTGCTTCTGTTACCTCAATGCAAGTATCAGTCGTTATTTAGCAAAAAGAAATGATATTAGACGCATTTATGTTACATAATATATCCAAGGACTAATAATGTCTGAAAAATAAATGAAAGATGAGATCATTATGTTTTTATCCTTGCAAAACAAAATGCCATATATCAGTATTAATGGATAATTTCAGATCGATGAAGATGGGGACGTCAAACTTACAGGTGCGTGCTTACCAAGGCTGGCAACACTACCACTTGAGAAGGACATTATTCAGGCCGGAGACTTTGTCTATCTACCACCAGAGGTCCTTACCGGAGATCTTTACATCAGCTCCAGCGACATGTATTCTTTAGGCCTTTTTATTCTGGAAGTGTTGGCCAGGAACAGCCTTGAACAGGGTGTCTTTGGGCCACAAAAGAAATGGACTTTGAGCGAATTTGTCAGAAAAGTGGATACATCCTCGATGCTTGAGTTGGAGAAACACTGCAATATTGTCAGCAAAGAGACACTATGCATGATATCTAGGCTTTTGCTCAGTGATGAGGATAGACGTCCGACCGCAAATGAAGTATATGACTTTATACCACATGTTGAAAGCGAGGATAAAGTTTTCAAGAATTATGAAACTCCCAGAAATCGATTGCGAGCGTTTAAGCGCAAATCGCAAGATAAGAAAGTTTCTTGATAAACCGTGAAGAGTTATATTTCAATGGAAAGAAAGTCTGATATTGGAATGGACAAATAAGAGTGAAATTTAGTGATATTAATTCTTGGATTAAAGGATATTTTTTGAAGTATATTGGCAGTTCTTTGCAGAAGCTGAAACAATTACCTGCATATCCTTTGATTGTCTAGGGACATTCAAAGAAAGTCATGCTTATGCATACCAGCTCGTATCATTGTCCTGCTTGTAAGACATCAGTTTCTCTTTTTCTGAGATGAACGCGGGACTCACACATCAACGTTGAGAATCTATATTAAGTCTTGTGGTAGGTTTTTCCAAGTCCGATAGAGAGAATTAGCTGTAACCCTGGACACAAGACAGACACTAAACCAAGATCCTTTGCGTAAACTGTTCAAACGGATTCTGTGTATTTTAGTTAAAACATTATCATGTCCAATTTGAGCTATCGATTGTAAACGAGGGCTGTTTTGAGTACGGTTAAACACCATGTAATCAACTGACCTTTATATTGTATAGGAAGTTATAGACTATATATTGTCGGATTTCGTGAAACAACGAATATTGTCTGAATCTTAATATACAACAGTGATTTAAACGCACAAACACCTTTCTATAACAGAGGGACAAATGTCATTAGTTTTGTGTTAGAGTTCATTTGTGGTCATTATCTGACCATAGTATCATGTATTTTTTGTAAATTGCTTATTTATTCTTTTTTTCCTTTTTCAATCCATTGGCTGCAAAAGCTGGGAAATTCTAAATAGCATGAATACACCAATAAATCCAAATGGAAGATGTAACTGCAATTGGTGTGCTGTCTAACATCTTACTCGGCCACTACTTTGTAATTTAATTTACAGACATACAATATGACGTACAATGTATAATAATAGCCAATGCAATGAATCAGTGATATATATGTATACACAGCATACCCGTTTGGAAAGTACAAAATAATAACAAATGGGACAGTAGTAGGGAATCGGATTACCTCTAATTATTAATGAAATTACACAATATGATTAAATTCAGATATCCGTTTCGTACGTGAAGATCTGTCGTCGACCGCATAGGGGTCTTGTTCTGGTAACCTTTGAATTAAGCAATGGAAATGCAGCTTTCTAAAATCTGAAAGTGAATCAAATCGTTCGGTACACATTCAATCTCTTGATCCACACTTCTCAGTCTTCAAATGAGAAGATGTAAGACTTCGTCTGATTTGCTGGTAAAATTAGCGATTATGGTAATAACGCAGGTTAAGAGAACTTGATCCCTAAGCGTTCGCTCCGATCTCCATGTATTACAGTGAAAATCTGATTTGAATCAGATTGTGAAATTGCATATAATCATAATGTACTTATCGAAACCTGAACAGAAGAATATTCTTATCATCAATGATGTGTTGATTACAAATGCCCGGTGCTAACCAAGATAGTGCCAGCAATATTAAGTACTTTCAAATTACTTACAGAAAGTTATGTACTAAGTGCTTATACCCGTATGACTCTAGTCGTCTAGTCGTCTTTAATACATAATATTCAGTAATAAAAGAAAATATGTTGTGTACATACCTTTTTTAAAATCCAAACTCGTTTACAACAATGGAGACACATAAAAGCACGTCAACACCCTTTTTCTGGAAGAGCAAATTATAAACCATCATGGTGTTCCTTATAGGTGACTCAAACTTAAAAGACTTATTACTGACTTAATTTTCTTTTCCATGCATGAATTTACTGTATATATATATATATATATATATATATATATATATATATATATATATATATATATATATATATATATATATATATATATATATATATATATATGATATATATATATATATATATATATCATTCTAATTGGTTTTTTTTTTACCTACAGACGTAACAGTGAAGATAACTTAAAAATGGTACCGGAAATCAATCGTCGTTGTCATCAATCAAATTGTGCAACATGTACGCCCACACAATCTATTGCACGCCCACACAATCTATTGCATTGTCATGTAAAACAATACTCGTTTTATATAAAAGGTTCTATGTTTGTGTTAATTTCAAATAAAATTTATTAAATAATTTATTTTCTGTTGTCTTGTATATTAAATGATTGATATCATTCAAGAGTTTTATAAATTTCTTTGAACTGAGCTCAAGTATAACATTATGTTTATTGCATGACGCAAAATATTGACTTTTATTGCCAAGCTACACAATTGTGTTATGAAATGCATTCTATTGTTACACCTTTATTTATGTGCGTTATCTGACATATTGTGTGGACTCGCTTTGGCGAAGCTATTTCTTCATGAAGCAAAATCAACTCGTCTATCCAAGATATTAGATAATACACTAATAGTGACACAATCGGAACATACGCACACCATTTCTGCCACTGTTTGGAAGAGTATGCCCGCAATACAGTTGCCGTCATTGCAATTACGTCTATATTATTTACCAGATGACATCATGTGAAAATGATACATTATCAAAGTGTTCCGTTCAGGAGATTCGATTTGGAATGATTTATTGTTGACCGAAATATTCCTGGGTTTCTCTTTCCAAACACGAACTCTCTCGTTAACGTTCCTCTCATGAGAGATTTTATAAAATTCCATAAAGGTTCCATAAATGATTTTGGCATGGTTCTATTTTGCCACGAGTTGAAATATGTAGCTGAGTTCCGTTTTAATATATCTCATATAATTTCATCATTTGACAACTAAGGATTCAGAGGTGTCTAACTTTACAAAGACAGATTATTCAACCTTTAATCGGCAAAAGTTATTTATATAGTTAATTCTTCAACATTTAATCGACAAAAAGTTATTTATATAGTCAATTCTTCATTTAATCAGCAAAAAGTTATTTATATAGTCAATTCTTCAACCTTTAATCGGCAAAAAGTTATTTATATAGCCAAAAAATTTCTTAAGGAGAAATGATGACAAATTTCAATACCTTTTTTAAAAAATACATATCTTTTATGAATATTATGCGACATCATCGCTTTTTGGTAATTGGTGCTATCAAAGCAGTGTCCAATATTCACTGCTAAAACTAGATGCATAATATCTGTAAATGGAATAAGCAGTAAAAGGGTGTCCTGAAGAAAAATATTACGGATATTAAAAGAAAACATAATATTGGGGACACGACAGGTGTCAGATAAGACCCCACCATATAATTTTCGTACTGGCTGTATGTTGTTCAGTATAGAAAGGCCATCTGATTTTACAACATATACATTATGAATTCTTAATGCCCTCCAATTTGTTCCTGAGGCTATTTAAATGCTTTTTTTTTAAGTGGATACACAAAAATTTTGAAACTTCTAAGTTTCAATAATTATCTTCAGTGGAGGTGTCTGTCTGTTTGTGTGTGTGCGTATGTGTGTATGTGTGTGTGTCATTCTAAAACGTTGAGTTACAATATGATGTTTTTTTTTGTTCTGGTAACTTGTTGTTTATGCTTATAATCATCAAAGCAAACAGTACACATATACTGCTTGTGGCTTTGACACCGTATGACATGACAGTTTATTCTTTGTTGTTTCACATGAGTATCAACTACAGAATATGGAATTCTTAGTTAATTTATGCACAACTAAACAATGTAGAATAAGCTTTTCGAAAACAATTCTTTTATTTCCTGTGTAGAACGGCATTAGTCAAGGTCGAATATTATCCCCTTTGACGTTTTGTATTTATAAACGCGACAAGTCACTGTGTGGTCGGATTGACTATAATCTAATATGAAATAGACAAAGCCTCTGGGAGCGAGTGCAACTAGAGCCATGCTTAGACAATATGCAATTTTGACTCTGTTTTCCATACCCACTGGCTTCGTCCTAATGTTGCAGATTATAAGCTGGTTGTAAAACTTTCAGAATTAGGCATGGATCACGTACCAAAAACAAGTTTAGAAAACTCAGTAAAATTGTAATTTAGACAAAATTCTTAGACGATTGATGCCATTACTTTTTAAAACCCATTACTGGTCGAATCTGGCCTGTATATCAACAACTGCGAAAACCAAGTAAAAATCGAAATTATTCTTCATTTTTCTTTTTCTATTTTACATATTAGCTATGTGAAAAAAGACGAAAAAGGAAACGTTCATTACAATTTTCACGTATTGCTTCAGTTTAGATCGTATATAAATAAGAAACATCGTTATACATTTATACATACCAAAAACACAGTAGAACAGAATTAAGTTCAAACTATATTGGAAAAATAAAGCAAACATAAAGCAAAATTATTTAAATACTTCACATTATGTTTAATAGTAAGAAATAGACACCATGTGGAGCACACGGTAACTGCTTGCAGTACGAAATTTGAAGAAGATAGTACTTTGTCGTTATTAACTATTAATTTGTCTAATGTATTTATGGAGCAAAACCACCTTGAATCACAATACACAACGATCATTCGCTATTTATTAAATTACCGAGCTACAACGTCAGTTGGCTATTCAAACCTAAAGAAAACTGCCTAATGCATAATTTTGCTCGATAATTTTCTTATGCAAATCGAGCTGCCATAAATTGGATATGTGTCTTTCTCTTGAACTACGGAAAAACTCTATGCATAACAGGTAAGAATGTACAAAATACCCGATACAGGTGACTAATGGCTCAGTTCATTTTAAGCACGATTAAATAGACAGAAACGATGTTGAATAATAATAATAATAATAATAATAATAATAATAATAATAATAATAATAATAATAATAATAATAATAATAATAATAATAATAATAATAATAATAATAATAATAAATATAGTGGAAACTGAAGTCAAGGATTCCAGGTGCGTGAGAACTCACTGGCACGTCGACTCAATCTGATACACTTGTACGCGCACAACCCAATACATGTCTAAGTACGAATGATAAGTTATTTGCATGGAGATATTATAATAAATCGACGCTCATATACCAAAACAGAATTTCTTAGAAGGCACATTAACAATAAATGTTCGGAAGCAGCATTATTTTTCTTTTTAGTTTAGTTTTTATTTTGCTTTATTTACAGAACGACTGAAATTTAATATAAAAAAAAAAACGTTAGGTAGTAATAATTCGTTTAAAAAAAGAATTGAACCTATGCCTTTCCAAACAGCAAATGAACATAGACATTCCGAACAATAATTGAACCCCTAATGAAAGTTAAAACATCGATGGCCAGCTTTCATGCATCATAGCCCTAATTAACACGGTTGTATCACCATCTTCTTCTCATTTCTGCTATTAGAATGAATTACTTTTATCTTAAGAACAGTCTCGATCCATGGAGAGAGAGAGAGAGAGAGAGAGAGAGAGAGAGAGAGAGAGAGAGAGAGAGAGAGAGAGAGAGAGAGAGAGAGAGAGAGAGAGAACGGATTCGGCTCTCCTAAAAAGGTGTAACGCTGAATTGTGTAGATACGGCTACATCTTTTGGAAGTTCTGGCGATGCAAGAGGTAGCGGAAATCGCTGTAAGAAAATAGACAGACTGATTCTGAGACTAACGAACTTTATTGATGTAGCTAGATATATAAAGCTACATTTTAGAGATACAACGTATAAAACCTTATATTGAAAAATAAATAAAATATATTTTGAATACTTATGGTAGCCATTTTGTCCAATTACACACAAGCTAGCTATTCTGTTCTACTGGCCAATAATTACAATACATACTGAATAATGATCGTTCAATCTACCAACTTCATACGCTTGTATATTTTTTGCATTTTAGAACATATTACAAGTAATTAGAAATCTCTTGGAATCAAAGGGAATAGAATTCAATAGTTGCGATTAATGCAACGAACATTTAAAAGAAATATGTTTTGATCAATTTAATTTAGAATACCGACTTGGAATAAATCATTGAAAATTATTATTTATTACCTAAAGAATAATAAATCTTAGCATGAACTTGATAGCAAATTCATACAGATACAAATGAACATAAATTCTTAAAAACAATTAAATATTCCACTACATTACAATATTAAAATAAAAAGAGAACTTACAAGAATATTGTAACTACGAAAGTTACCACAGAAATCTTTAACTTTTAAAGGTACTTATTCGAACACAAGGATTCTTACCTGTAAGAAAATAGACAGATTCTCTCTAATTCTGAGACTAACGAATTGAAGATACACGCAGCTTCGGCAATATTTATGCTGCCTCAAGATACCCTTAAGTTTGGGTACCAAGTGGATCATGCCAGAATCACGTCGGGGACTGTGTGCATTTTGTCCCAAACCAGAAGAGTTCTAAACCTGATAGAAGCTAATGTGTTTATTACATCCTAATCAGCCTAATCAATATTCCATTAGTTTCATAAGCAATTATACCCTAGCTATTAAGTCATAAGGACGTTTACAAATTCTTAGGAAAGTAGATTATTAATTGTTTTTAAAAGAAGCAATATCGTATCAAAATATAATATCTGGTAAATCGTTTAATTAGCATTCCATTCGTCTCATGAACCATAGACTCTTAACTTCATTAAGTCATGAAGACGTAAACGAATCTTAGGAGAGTATATTTTGTAAAGGAGCAATCAAAACAGAATATCTGCTAAATGACCTAATTAGCATTGCATTAATTGAACCCCATCTTTATTAAATCAGAAGAACGTTTGGGAATTTTGGTACGGGACGTTGTTTTAAAGATTTAGCGTAAGCATGTACAACAGGGGAGTTAAATTTGCATTAATTATTCGGCACAATCTTTATCAAATTAGTATATGGTTGTAATAAAAGGTAAATAAGTTAATCTCACAAAATATTTTAGTGGAAATTGCTCTCAATATAATTTACTGAAAAATCTGTCCAATAAAAAATTAGTTTTAACATAGTTTAGAGCGAATTTCAATGTTATTATTTTTACTCAGAATTTATATCCTAATAGTTGCATACTTAGCCCCAAATAATTAGACATGGTCAACAGTAAGGAGTCAAGGCGCATGAGAACCTACACATTATTGAAGCAAAAGTAGCAATTAGTTACTTGATCAAAACCACTGCATTATATTGAGAGAATGGAGTGTGTATATGCGTAGTTAGAATCATGAATTGGCCTTGTGATCAGTTTGACCCTGGATTTCTCTATCGATCACAAATTTAAAACTGCACACATTATCACAGCTAGGAAGTTGTGAACTTCTAAGTCTGTAAATAGACAAATTCAAAGAGATAATGTGTAAATTATATTGGAACTGAACAGAGCAAACAATACTAGATCCACATTAAAGATCTCTGATTCATCCCGGTCATAATAAAAATATTGAAGGAAATCATCATAAATAATAAATAAAATATTATTCACTGTTACCATCACTATAACGTGCAAAACAAATACAATTACAGCATAAACAACAAAACATGCAAATACACTCATGCAATAAGTTTAGTCCATACAACTATTCCTACATCTACTTCTACCGTATAGTACTGCTAATATAGCTGCTGCTGCTGCTACATCTACTACTATTACTACTGCTACTACTGTTGCTGCTGCAAACACCACCATTACATCCCCTGCTATATCTACACTAATATTTTTACTTGCATACATACAAGTTGAAAGACAGAGGCAATGAGATGCACATACCTATAATTTATTAGCTAATAAACAAGTGTATGTACAGGCGATTTGCTTTAGAAAAATGAGAAAAATGTTTTTGTTATAAGAATATATGCCCCTCCTAACACACACACACACACACACACAAATTCATTGATAAAATACCTTTCTTCTAATCTGTAGAAATAACGAACTATTGTTAATTATATACATTGATAACAATACGTAGTCAACAGTCAAAACAATCCAAAATATCATTGCTTTTAAAGAAAAGTCTTATTTCATTACACCCTCTCCAAATCCCCATCTCTAAAAACTACCCAACACAACTGGCTAGATTCTTAAGGGAATATAACCCTTACATAAAAGGAAGTTATATATATATATATATATATATATATATATATATATATATATATATATATATATATATATATATATATATATATATATATATATATATATATAAACTGATTTAGTTGATGCCTATAAGTCCTAATTACCACACATAAGACCTACGTGAAGAATGCAGCACCCCCTCAGAGATTTCCCGCTAATATATTTACGCAGATCGATTGATTTCCCGCTAACATATTTACGCAGATCGATTACCCCTAAAAGTATTCATGCTTCAATAGATATTCCCTTCCCTTCAAGTTACATCTGGATATGCAAACAAACACAACCAATAAACAAGGACAAAGCTAGAAACAAAGACAAGAAAAGACATTACCAGTCCATTCTGTCAGTACATATATACCGCTCGATTCAACACAATACGAGTTAGGCCGTCACGTATGACGCTATGAATTCATTGTGGTGGTAGACTATAGGTATCACCACTTTGATTACAAATATTTGCTTATGAATATTACCTATGAAATAACGTACTCGGGGCAAAATCTAGTAAACAGGCAATCAAAATATGCCACGAATATATTTGCAATCTAAAGTTAGTCTGTTGTTCTCATCTTTTTATTTGTCAAAATGAGGATTACACATTATTTCAGATCAAATGTGACATCATTTTTCGGCATCTTGATCACTGATGAGTATACACTTGTAGTAAGTTTGACGAAAACTGAATGTATTAAAACGTACTGTTTCTTTCCTAGCTTAATTGAGAAATTTCCAAATTTCCACTTTTTATGCTAACTTTACTTCTTTTAGCATGGTAATATTTTTAAACAGCTGACTACACTTAAGATCTAAAACTTCAACTAAGAGATTTACGTATCATCTTAACTAAGAGATTTACGTATCGTCTAATAGAATTAAAATATTCTCTTTGATCAATTGCTAACAAAGGCAGGAATAGCAACACTACATTTTAAACGTTTTCTAACTATGACCTTATAATCTTCTTTTGTTCAAAGTCTTATATGGCATGGTAAACATATATATCTCGAATTTTGTTGAAAACGTGCTCACTACAATTACAGGAATAATAATGCTTTTCTTTGGTCTACCTATAAACAAATGGCATTGCTCTTTCGGATTTGCTACTCCACAAGTTTGTGACGGGAACCAAAGAAGATAAGGATGCGCAAATCCTTCGACAGCATTTTCTGCTAGTAGCTGCAGACATTGTAGACAGCTTCCTGTATGGGTCACCCATGGAGTAACACATTTCATATTATTTATTAACAGCCGGTGATTCCTGTTTTCTGTTATATACGTTCGTTTTAATCATTCAGCTATTCTATATGCATTGGTTTGACATCTTTCTTTAATGTAATTAAATGCATGTCTGCATCGCAAGTAATACAGTTAATGCATGAAGGGATATTAATAATATTATTGTATGTATTAAGGGATATCAATACAGTTAATGCACGATGGATATTAATACTGTTAGTGCACGGAGTGATATTAATACTGTTAATGCATATATGGAGGGATATTAATACAGTTAATGCACGGAGGGATATTAATACAGTTAATGCACGATGGATATTAATACAGTTAATGCACGGAGGGATATTAATGCTGTTAAGGCATGTACTTGTATTTTTCGGATGTTCCTAACCCTAATGTAATTGCCAATGTACGGACTGTACATATTCCAAGTGAATAGTAACATTATATTGGTCTCAGAAATTGTTTCAAAATTATGGTAGCTAGATTCAATCAGTATGCCATAACACGTGTGAAAAACTATTCTCTTTTTTGTGTTGGAGACGTACCTTTACAACTTTGGGTGTTTTTAATTAAATCTATATTTGTCAGTATAGAATGTCCTTGATGACAGTTTCTTTGTAGAGAAAACCCTATAAACCGCGGTATTTTCTGAATCTACGTGTGTAAGGTGCTTTTTTCAGTACTGAGTTTGCCAAACTCAAATTTCTAAAAGGACACATTTCTAAAATGACAAAATTTCCACCATTAAACAGTTTTTATTTTATTCAATTTTAACTAGGATAAGTGCCAACAAAATTATTTTCAGAACATTGAAATTCCTCCTTGTTGCATCAGTAATACCAAGCGTCATTCAGTGCATGTCTTAAAAGATTAGACTGGTTCCACATCCGTGAGCCTGTTAAAAGTTCGACAATGAACTAACCTAGTAAACGTGCCATATGGCACCGGCGCAGTGAACAAACATGCAGTTTTTGTATTGTTCGTGTTACGGGGACAGGTGTCACTTTATGTCCAAATTTAATGCCACAATCATCGCCCTAGTATACAAAAAATCATTAAAAAATCAAATACACGAGTGAGGTCAAAAAGGTCAATGTTTTGGATACCTATATTTTAAAACAAGGCATAAGAATAGTATCCACTTGACCAAACAAGTCATTTGCAGTTCATAGCAGAAGACGTTTATGCACCGAAAGCCGAAATTTATACCTGCAATTTTCATGTCCGAAGATCTTTTTTGACACCATGTGATGCTCACAGTGCAAACACAAACCATTTTCCAAGATGGCAATTCTGAAAAAAAAAACAGTGTACTAAACAGGCTGATGCAGTTGAAAATAGTTGGAATCCAAGCCTTTTTTGAGATCCCTAGTGTTTACTTCTATGCAAGGCTAGCTCTTCTTCCTAGCCGACTATTGGTATTTCACTATCAACATACTGCAGAGTAACTCTGGTTGTGGTTGTGGTTGTTGTAGGGTTTAACTCCATTTTTCAGCACAAGATAGGCTATACATGGCGGCCAGTATTAATGGTGGATGAAGAACCTTGGAAAACCCAGAGAAGAACTTCCGACCCACGAGAAGCTACTGGAAGGCTTTCTCGCTTATCCACGTTAGCTGAGTCTGGACTCGAACTCACACAGATAGAGGTGAGATGGCAGTGATCCGTAACGGTCAGCGCTTTAGACCAGTCGGAGCCTCAGGGGCCCCCCAGAGTAACTCTGGAAGGGTACGTGCCTGATATCATTTTCAAGAACAACACAAGCCCATAACACATAGTTTCTAAATATATTCATATCTTTAATTAGTAAAACTAATAGACGAAAGTCACAACATAGCCTTAAATTGGCCTGCCACCTACTCTTTCGATAACAGATCTGCAAACACGTCCGACCCTACGGCAAGAGGAATTAGGCAACGGGCTTTGGCCAAGATCGTCTACGCAATGCAGTTTGTGTTTGTTTTGTTTGTTTTTTTTTTTTGCTTGGGCTCCGCCGTCATAGCTTGGTGCCTTGAGCCATGCAAGGTGCATTGGGCCCCGCACATACTAGGGCCGGGCCTGTCTGCAAAGCAATGTAAAGGTAAGTAGAATAGTTAACTGAAATTATTATGGTCGATTTTTTAGTTCATGTTCAACGATATACAAAGATTTGGTGAGTTGCAAGAGTGGTTGAAACAGTCTCCACACATACGCATGCACATATTAAAGGTAACTTTGCACCCTTCCTTTTGCTGTGGTGATCAATATTCATTGAAATTGTTTTGTGTGTGATATACGAACACTTTGGGCAAGTAAATGTTTATTATAGTACACTTTAGCGGTTTGAAAAGACAAGGTACTTTAGAAAACGGGATATAATTTAGTGTAGCTGGTGGTTTACGGAGTCTAAAATGTGTGTGTGTGTCTGTGTGTGTGTGTGTGTTGAATTTTCAATGTAGCCTTAACAATTTTTCAGTCATATCACTACGATGTCTGCAGTGTGGCAGTATACATTAATGTCTAGCACTAGCACATCATGCCACAGACATGTCCCACCAAACCAGTCCTAATACTATCCTCTTAATGCTGAGCGCCAAACGAGGCAACTGCTAGTACCATATTTAAAAGTCTTTGGTATGACTCGGCCGTTGTTCGAACCCGTGACCTCCTTCATCCGAGGTGGATACTCTAACCACTAGACCAACAGTGCGGTCTCTGGCAAACCATGATGGAATTGTGTAGGTCAATAGATGAGAAGATGTAGCTGTATCTTACCCAACTAGTAAAATTGGTAAAAAAAGAAAAAGCTGTATGCTAGAGAGATGGTCACCACATTTATTGTGCAACAGGATTTCGTTCAGCTTAATAGCTAACCAGCTGCAAATGGTTGGTCACGATAAGAAAAAAGCAGTGCTACAAATCAAACAGTCCCTTGATTGATTTTCATGGCAACAGAATCATAAACATAGAGTGTCTGCAAGAAAACAGCATTGAAACCTCACTTAGCGTTATGTGCAAAGACCTCGAAGATAGTAGTGAATCGTGGCAATCGTGTAATGTTTGATTCCTAAAAGTCAAGACGGTGGACTAGAGAGCATTTTATGGTGTATTGCCATTACGGCAGTACTAAAATGTAATGAGTACCAGTCCAAACGTGCTAGATGGTATACACTGCTAATATTATTACTTGGCTATATGGCTTTGAGGGGAAAAAAAACAACAACATTTGAATGTATTTGCTTATGTGTTCCTATTTTTACACATTTTGTGATGTGATTATGATTTGTAATGTAGTTTGAACAATTTTTTAGTCATATTGCCACGATGTCTGCAGTGTGGCAGTTTATAGTGATGTCTAGCACTGGGGAATCATACCGCAGACATGTAGTATGATGTCCCACCCAGTCACATTATCCTAACACCAGGCCGACCAATCTTAACACTAAACTTTTTGATGTTGAGCGTCAAGCGAGTCAACTGTTAGCACCATTTTTGTAAGTCTTTGGTATGACTCGTCCGGGGATATAACCCACAACCTCCCGCATACGAAGCGGACGCTCTAACCACTAGACCACCTGAACGGTTCTACACATTCTAACATTCTTTTACTGACTATGCATATATGTTGTTGCAGGCAACACACTGAATTTCATCATCATTTTCTCAAACAGACACTTGCACACCACATTCTTTGGCAGGAATATCCATCATGGATGATGTGTAGATCTTATGTGCAACAACAAGGCCATGAAATGCATATTTTGAATCCCGGAATTTTTATTCCACTTGCCATTGCAGAAATTTGACTTCGTGGCAGAAGTCATTTATATAGTCAGCTTGTTTCAGGGTGATTTGGACAACATTTAGTTGCGATGATTTTGAAGATAAATTGTCATAGTGAGTATGTGCTGTGTCACTGAAGAAGCTGCTGTATTCATAATGTGGTACTTTAAAACAAAGTACTTAAATTTCGCATGACTACTGATATTCTCAATCACTTCGTCTCCACCATCACAATTTTATTTTAATTGAATATCATATTAAGCTGAAGGATAAATGTATGCAAAACACACACACACACACATACACACACACACACACATATATATATATATATATATATATATATATATATATATATATATATATATATATATATATATATATATATATATATATATATATATATATATATATATATGTAATAACTATAATTTGAAACCTCTATATCAGGAAGAGGTTAAATGACATTTTCATACCACTATTATAAAATGCTTGGATTTATGATAGAAATTTGTATAGAATGACACCAATATACTTAGAAGCTGTTTTATTCAATGAAATCAAGAGTCGCGTCTAAGCCGAGAGTAACAGTTCCCATGTACTAACGCCCTAAATAATACGGCAAATTACTCATCCTCGAACGGACGGAGCAAAAAAGAATGTAATGGATTGAAGTACTTGAGTACTATCTTGTATGTTGCATCGACAGGAAATTTGAAACTGCATAAACTATCCAGACCAGGAAGTTTTGAACCGATAAGTCTGGAAAGAGACAAAAGCAAACAAAGACTATGTCAAAGGAAACTCAATAGGCCGTACAATAGAAACCTTTGTTGACAGTGACAATCTTATAAAGGGTCTATGTAAGGGATTACACAAGGCGCCATAAACTCGTACTCAAAAAACATTTTAAGCATAAAAGAACACTAACTAGTGTCTGCAATATTGCTATTACATGTACTATTACTATTATCGCTGCTGCTATTATATGTTGTTGCTGTTGTAATATCACCAACACAAACTTAATAATGTTGAAACATACATTCTTACAAACTGAGAAATACATACATACATACATACATACATACATACATACATACATACATACATACATACATACATACATACATACATACATACATACATACATACATACATACATACATACATACATACATACATAAGTACGTTCCTACCTACCTACATAATACTTCTTCCATAAATGCATTTAATTTATTAATTAATACACGAAAGTATACATTGAGAATTTAATTAATAAAATAAAACAATTTTGAGGGTACTCTCTTTGTTATGTGAACCAACAATATCATTTTGAAACTTGCTTATATTTTTATTCGCGACCCAAAATTAAGGTATGATGAAATGTCATTCGTTGTTGCAGCATTTCTAAGTATAGCGATCCCTAAAGGAATCAGTATGCATGGGTGGGTCTAATATACTGTCCTAGCACGATTACTGGAAATTATTCAGATTTCAATGATAAACGTTCTTCCGCATCAGTTTAAAGGGCAGGTCGTGCTATCACCGAAAATATATATTTTGCTATAATTAATGCTATCATTTAGTATTCAGCCTTATTTATATGGCAAGAACAATTAAATTTAAACAAAACTTTTAATGAAATAATATTTGTTTATTTTGTTACTTACAAATCGGAAATATAAAGACTGTTACCCATGAGTACCACACCTACCAACACATATTTAGATTATCAAAAAATAATTACAGGTGAGTACCAAAATTACCGATCCAGTCCCTGACTTAAGGCAAGGCGAACAAAACAACCGCCTTGTGCCGCGCGCTTCTCCGCAATGCAGTTTTGTTGCTTGGGGCCCCACGTTCATCGCTTGCTGCCTTGGGCCCCGCATGCTGCATTGAGCCCCACACATCCTAGGGCTGTAACAAATAATAGATTATCAAACAATAATTACAGATGGGTACCACACTTACCAACTCATATATAGATTATCAAAAAAGGAACAATATCTCAATTAATTTCTCAAAGTACATGTAGAAGTACTACTAAATAGTTTCCAAATGAACACAATAAATAAAGAGATGAGAAACTGAAAATCGTTTTCTCATTCCATTCTGTTCGTGGACAGATACTGTTTCAAGTGATCCTGCTGAGTTTTGATACCGTGTGTATGTCTTAAGTAGTGGAGATAAAGGTATTTTGCCATTGCTGAGGAAAATCAATCATGCATAGGTATGGGTATGGAAATTTAACACTAAAAAAATTATTACCTGAGTTTTCTTCCTATTAATTCATTTATTCAGCAGCCGTACCTTACCTTTATCGTAATATATGACTGAAAATTATTAAAGCTATATTAAAAATTCAAATCACACACACACACACACCACACACACACCACACACACACACACACACACACACACACACACACAAGTAATACTGTGGAAATATATAGACACAATTTGTATTATTGCTATAACGCTTCTTAGTATGTTAGATTTCAATCTTCTCAAAGGAAAGCATATATGTGCTTCAGGACAAAACGTAAAACATGCTTGGAAGGGAAGCCCATCTTTTAACTCTCACGGGGTAAAATATAATCAGCATAGCAGTTAACGAAGTGCATTTGAAACTTTCGTTTCACGTTCACAGCGTTTGATCACCTGTCAAAAAATAAATCCACGTGGGATTCACACCTGAAGAGTGGTACAATTGACGGAATTCAATAGCAAACGATCTTTTATTGTCCTGTAATAGGTACAGTATAAACAGATCAGTTTACTCGGCCTGTTATTGGGGAATACCCGCTTTACGATTTCGCAGATTCTACGAATCACAAAATAGAACGACTGCGCATGTGTTGAAATAAAAGACAAAGACAGGACAAGCACATTGCGAAACGCAGATAGCGTGTATTTAAATAACTGTACATACTGTCATACATGTGAATCTAAAGTTTGTGGTATAGCAAACACCATAAGCTTAATTTCGATAAGATGATAGGCTTGCAGACTTAGACCTTATCTGAATTATTTTACGAAGGACTTCATATATAATATATAGTAAGTAGCCTAAAATATACATTACAGAGACTCGAGTCAGGACCTACCTGATATACATCTAAGGACTCCAACATCCTAAAATGGCGAGACAGTCGTTTCAACTTAATCCTGACGTGATAAAGTCTCTGGAGGATATAGAAAGTATCATGGCATTTAAAGAACAATTTTCCATTCCCGAGGACGGCTTACAGGACCTAGATGACTATAAATACAGATTTATGCTCCATTATCAGAAGATGGAACATGGAAATATTAGGAAAAAGGTAAGTAGTAATTTTAACAAAATTCTCTCTTCATTCCTTATTTTACATCTCTCCATTAGGAAATACGTAAAATTGGATGACAAAAAGAGAAGAAGAAAAACAACAGAACTTAGCTTGATGAAAACATTAAACTTGAACTTGAGCTAAATAAAACCTAGTACTTATGACATGCTTTAAAACGCTACTTCAAGGCAAGAATGCTTTTTCCCTGAAACAACAATCTTACCACAAGTTCCAAAAATTAAATGGTCGGTTCCCAAAAAACGTATTTAAAAAAGATCATTTTCAAATAGCAAAATGACTGAAGGCCTCTCTCTCTCTCTCTCTCTCTCTCTCTCTCTCTCTCTCTCTCTCTCTCTCTCTCTCTCTCTCTCTCTCTCTCTCTCTCTCTCTCTCTCTCTCTCTCTCTCTCTCTCTCTCGTATCTGGCTATAAGTGGATTAAACTGAATCATATGGTCATTAACATCATGCATAATAATGAATCTGAAGTGACTACAATGTTTGAATATACCTCCTGGCTGCTATTTCGCTTGAACTAGTCCACTCCTGTTACTCACCGGTAATCAAATGATTTTCAATCTTTGCGAACCTAGCCATATACTGTTTGCAGAGCTATTAACTTCTTTATTTGAACCAACTTTCAATCTTAAATCTTATGCATCAATTTTATTGATTTAACTATTTTGAATGAAGAAAGTTAGAAAAAGAAGTAGTGTAACAATTTCTAAAACGACTATACTGCAATGGCGGCTGAACAACATTTTGTAGATTACACACGGGAGACAACTCCATTAGTCAAGACATCTTGTTATCAATTCTGAGAAGAAAAAAAAAACTGAATGGTTATAAAAAAGCACTATAAATGACAACGTTAGATGACTTGAATATGGATGTACATAATATTACCTAAAGATATAAATTAAAATTTATATAAAGATATAAATTAAAATTTAAAATCCAAATTAAAACAAAATATAACCTTGCTTCAAAGGCAGGACTCTTTTTAAACTATGTATGAAAGTATTTTCTCCGACTGGTTTTCTGTTTCCATTCGGTGTACCGTCATCTAAACTAAAGATACTTCCTGAGAATTGGACTTTAATCAAGACATATGTGATTTTCTGCTCTATAAAATCTAACCTAAAGTTTATATGGTACACGTATTTTAGGCAGAAAAAAGCGCGATTGTCACTCTGCATCATTCCGAAGATTAATGTATATTCAAATTTTATATCGCTCTTACTAATTCAGTTAATAATTCATTTATGCAACGCAGCATTGTACATGCATGATGTTTCGCGTTGGAACCTCTCCGGTGCCTTGGTCGTTAGAGCATTCGCTTTGGTTGCGGGAGGTCTCGGGTTCGAAAGCCGGACTAGTCATACCAAAGGCTTATTTTAAAAATGGTACTAACAACTGTCTTGCTAGGCACTCAGCTTTAAGAAGTTAGTGTTAGGACTGTTCGGCCTGGTGTCAGGATCATGTGATTGGGTATGACATGATGCTACATGTATGTGGCATGATGCCCCAGCACTAGACATCACTTTAAACTGCCACACTGCAGACATCATAGCGATATGACTGAAAAATTGTTAAAGCTACGTTAAAAATCCCAATCACACACACACACACATGTATCGCGTTGGCATTGTATTTCTTTGCATATGTCATCTTTAATAAAGTTTTGTTCTATTATGTTGTCTCTAGCTATAAAGGTGAATTTTCTTTTTTTTTCTTTGTCTTTTTTTTTTGCTGTTGATGTTAAAAATCAGCCGACGCAATCACTAGCCCCTAACTGTTTTGTGATTTGCCTTTTAATTAATCAATGTAAATATTGTGTGGAATTTAAAAAACGTTTTGCTACAGTATTCAATAATTAATGAACGTAGATAATTATCCCCTTCCATTTATTCCATGTGTATAGTAATTGTTTTCTAATATCTTGAAATCTAGCATATCACTGTTGAATTACAAGACAGTTTGTATAGAACAAACATCTCTGCCATTTAGTTTTAGTGTCTTAAGTTCGTACCAGTCTTTAAAAGGAAAGTACACGAATTTCTTCTATATTCGTATATCTTTTCTCACTTTCTGTTATACGTGACTTTAGATTGTCCAAACGATGCAAGAAGCAGCAATAAAAGATAAAGACAAAAGAGGACAGCTCAAGACGCTGATTATGCAGATGTATGACGTGCTGAAAGGAGCTGGTCTTTTTAAAAGTGATTTACCGGAGGATAATCCTATCAAGACTCTGTCAAGGCTTCTGAAGGAGGAGGGAACATCAGAAGATCTGGCAGAAGACATTGAAAGGAGGAAAGAACTCTTGGAAGAAAAGAATGGAATCTGCAAGATACTAGTAGCAGGTGATTATGACTTTATTTAAATACTATTAATGGTGTATCCTTAACCAATTATAACGCAAACTTCATATTTTCCTTTTATCAAATTTACAGCCCAGCTCTTTTATCATGCAAACATTAACGTTTCAAGAGATTTAACCTCCTACTGCGTATTTACCTTTATTTGTAGGGTACACTTTTTAAAAAAAAACAGATTTCGTGCTTGCTTCAAACCATCGCTCTGAAGTCCAAACGGGCAACCTGCAGCCTTTCACGTGGTTTTATCCGTTTAAATATATCGTAAAGTGTTTCTTTAAAATCGCGTATCTAGCCGGCGCAATGGAGGAAGCTGCAAATATCTACCCATGACCATTAGAAATATGTCAACCTATATAAACAGAGAAACAAATTCATTATTCTAGCAAGACCACCACACTAATGACCCCAATAAAAGAAATAAATTCACGGTATTTCGAAAAGTATCCGTAATAGTTGTTGTAATTATATCAATCATACAGTTATAGTTATAGAAGTATACCCATAGTAAATTTTGCAACATAAATCTATAGAATTTGTGTATATCCCATTCAAAGATTGACTTAACTATACTTGATTGCACGAGCATGATAATTATCATTTAAATTCAATCAAAATTGTCAAAGAATTATTTAAAGAATTGTTAAACAATTTTTACTAACTCGAACTGCTCCTTTCTTCACACAGTATTTAATATATTTTACAGAAGCAAGATACTTGCCTCATTACACTCTTAATTGCCCTCAAGCTCTAGCTCAACCAATGTGCACGTAAATACAAATAAGCATTCAGTTCTGCATACAAATATGCAACATGTAAAATGGTACATTTCATAATTTGCTATATATCTTGCTATTTTGAACTTTGCTTTTTAATTTGATTTACAGGTGAAACAAAAGCAGGTAAATCGTCGTGTTTGAATCTCCTTTTTCAAGACCCTGTTCTGATAGAGAAAATCGTTAGCTGTACTTCAGTTATCACTACTGTTCAAAATAAAGGAAGAAGATCTGCAAAAGTAATTCGCAACAATGGTGAGACGACTGACATAGACCCGCTGGATGAAGAAAGGTTAAGTGAAGTACTCTGCCACACAGGAGATCATCGTGAATTTCATGATATCAGAGAAGTGGAAGTCTCCATCAACTCGGATTTACTCGACGTAAGAAACAAGCTACTTGTTTACGCCTCTTTAACTGTCATGCTTTAATATCTTCCCATATCCATCCAAGGTAACTTTTGATAGAATAGAGTCGGAAACAAGCTGTTTTTATGTTTTAATGATGCAAGTAAGTTATATAAGTCAACATAGCAGAGCTATCACACGAACATCATTTGTATTATTATTATTATTATTATTATTATTATTATTATTATTATTATTATTATTATTATTATTATTATTATTATAATCATTCACGTCATCACTGCTTTTATTATCTTCATCATCATCACTATTATAATTATTGTCATTATCATCATCACTATTATCATCACTATTATCATCATCATCATCATCATTATTATTATTATTATTATTATTATTATTATTATTATTATTATTATTATTATTATTACGAGTAAAAGTGGCAATGTATGTTGCGAATATACAAATATAAAAAGTAATGGCATAATACCAGTTTCGTGGTCATCAACATCAAGAGAAAACACTTCCGGACATTAACATACGAGTCAGTAACACAGCCTTTTTCTATTTCAGAACACACTCATTCTCGCTGACACACCAGGTATAGGTGAGAACGAATTCCTGGAGAAATACTTGATAGACTATATCAACAACAATGAAATACATGGCTTTATCTATATCATCAAGACAGATAATGCTGGAGGGGTTCAGCAAGACCTAGTATGTGTGTGTGTGTGTGTGTGTGTGTGTGTATATATATATATATATATATATATATATATATATATATATATATATATATATATATATATATATATATATATATATATATATATATATATATATCCTATAGGGATATATTATGTCATAAGTGAAATATTGTCCTTAATGAAATATACATAATATACGACTATATGCTTGTCTTGGAAGTCCATTTGTTCCACATGTACATTTGTTAA
The DNA here is from genome assembly GCA_016746295.1 of Potamilus streckersoni. NCBI lineage: Eukaryota > Metazoa > Mollusca > Bivalvia > Unionida > Unionidae > Potamilus > Potamilus streckersoni. The sequence continues at coordinate 5,771,853 of JAEAOA010000587.1, read as the reverse complement.
TTCTTTTGGAAATTTTTGATTAGATAATTACAAGCCATAAATATGACTAGAACGTTTCATGTAGTAAAGAGTTTTCTTTGACATAGGCATAATTAGTTGTCTCATATTTTGATTTGTAGGATCTTTATTATTTATAACTTTTTAAAATATTATTTCTTAAATATGCTTATTTAAATCTTTAAAATATGCATTTATTTAATATCACATATAGACAAAATAGACAAAATATAATTTTTTTTCCCATTTATATAAAACTATGTTAATTCTATAATTGTTCGTGAAAAGAGATTCATAAGCCTGGAAAAATTTATAATGTTTAGAAAGTCCTAATAGTCCCTTCAATTGTCGATTCTTATAGAAACTGTCCACTTATTCAAACTGTATTCTTCTCATTTCTTTCTTTTAGCTCTTAAACCTTCTTTCGATTATCCTGAAACAACACAAAGCGCAAGGAGAGAAAGGTCGGAGATTTGATCCGAGGGCAGCTTTATTTGTGTGCAACAGGTTCGACGCCATCGATCCTTTAATGAGAGAAGAGGTCAAGGCACATGTGCTAAAGCAGTTGGGGTCAATTTGGCCTGACCTTTTGGAATCGCAGGTGATTTTCTTCTCAAAGAAGATAGCTCAGAGGGATCTTGATGCTGATCCAGACTACATCAACAGTGACCTGCAGGCTTTCCTCGAAGGCTTAAGGGATTTGTATTTGATGGTCCTCGATAAAAGAATAAAAGCAAATTACAAGTAAGAAAAAAAATGTTAATGCCAAATAATGGATTGAGTTTCTTTAATATCCAATGACCAATATATTTAATACATATTCTATATTCTTTTAAATTTGTTAATGCTACAATTCATGTCCTAAATAAAGTACAGACATATTTATCTTTGGATTGATCATAACTGTTCCAAAATAAAGCTTTATTAAATTCACGAAATAGTATTTGCAGTAATTATTAGAAGTAGAGAAGTCATGTACTGTATGCGTTTTAGCGTTAGACAAAGTTTTAGATATAAGTCTGAACTTTAGTTCAGACGGATATAATATATTTTATCACTAAAGAATACTGATATTAAATGCGCTATGCCACATTATATGTGCGTTACAATCACACACACACACACACACACACACACACATATATATATATATATATATATATATATATATATATATATATATATATATATATATATATATATATATATATATATATTCTCAGATGGGTTGACAACCTTCTGCGGAGAAGTTTTCATCACGTCCGAACAGCCGTCCGAATGCTCGATCTTTCTGAACACAACCTACAACTTAAAATCGAATCCATCGTTGAAAGGCTGTCCATCCTTGATAAAAAGTCCGATGATATTATTCGAAATCTCGAAATAGACGTTGAAGAGTTATCCGCAACCATTTGTACGGACTTGGAACCGTACATGAAAAATCCACAGTTAAGAACTCGTTTGTTATTGACATGGACTGAAGATGAAATTCCTTCAGGGAACGAGAAGAATGCTAGCTGGGGAAGTGTGAAGGCCAGAGTTGAAAAGGCATTTTACAATAAACTAGCCGACGTTCTCATCGAATGGGACGAAGAGCACAAAGTGATCAAAAGGCACGAAACTGAAATGACTCAGAAGGTCAGAGAAGGTCTGAACTTGCTTGAAGACGAAATGGAATTGATTGAAGCTGATATTCGTGGCAGCTCAAGTCTCAGAGATAGTTTAGGCGAAGCAAGAATTGTGGCGCTAGGTGATGCCGGCGTGGATTTTAAATCGTATGGTCTGAGATTAGACATCATCAAAGACAGACCTAGAAGACTACCGTTTGCAAAGAATTACTTGGAAAGGTATAAGAAAAATCCGGTGAGGTATGCGCAACACAGATCGAAGAAGCTTCTTCAGCGGTTGCTTCAAGCAAATGGCAAACATCAGAGTGGTCTTCTTCCTTTCGTTAGGTGGCTACTGGACCATCTGTATAAATACCTGGAACATTTGAAAACCACCATCCCCCAAATCATTAGCACCAACCACAAACAGTGTGACGGCTACCAAAAGCATCAAATAAAAGACCGACAATATCTACAGGATTATGAAAAGTTGGCCAACAGTTTTGAGAAAATACGACGTACGTTACAACTATATGGCAGAGGACACATCTTTGTCGATGACTTTAAGCAAGACGAAGTACGAGTACAAAATGTTACAGAAAACAATGAAAGTTTCTTGTCAACATTCAGGGTGTCTGACATGTTTTCCGGAACAACGACTGCACGGGAGAAACAAAAGAGTAAGAATCCACAGGGTTTGTGGACAGTGGTTAGAACGGGTGTCCTTTCAAGATACAAGAAAGATAAAGATATAACTATTCGAGTTTATCTTAAATCCTCAGGTGTAGACAACACCTTCCACGAGGTAGCCAAACTGAGGTGTGTTTAATTTTTCTGTAAGCTTTGTGTGATTTTCAAAATGTCTATTCCCAAAGTACATTAAAATGTAATTTCCAACACTAACTACAGCTTGAAACGAAAGACATGGCAGTTTTCTTCTGATTGTTTTCTTACGCGTGCAATTTTACTAAGCGCTTAAACGATTTATATTAGAATTAGTAAGTCTATAAACTAATTAGACATGATCATACATATTGCGATCAAATTTGCTCAAAGTTAGCGATGGTTTAAAACAGCTTTGTATACACCAAAATGCATTAAAATTAAATGCAGTTGTCTCTCGTAATTGACAATTAATTTAAAAAAGGCAGCTGATGTTGTCTCTCGTAATTGACAATTAATTAAAAAAAAGGCAGCTGATATTGTTTCTAGTCTATGTCTTTCATGCCTTTTTTGGTCATATTGTCATATAAAGTTATCTATTTGGACGTGAAGCGTCTGAGCGTTCACCATGTTTGTCTGTATTTACTGTATTACCCGTATTGCTGTGACCTAAAATAATTTCAATAGAAGGCTTATCTCTGTAATTTTGTTTCGTAGGATTATATCAAATCCTTATCTGGCTGAGTTTCTTGGAATTCATTATACGGATGCCCCCACTCCAGCATTCATCTACGATGGTAGTTATTGGTCCCTAAGACGCTATATTACAGAGAATATACCACCAGGAAATGATGGGACACATGATGCAAGGACCAAGACCTCCGTTTCAATTCTTCAAGAGACAGCATCAGGGCTTGACTATCTGCATAACAAAAGGATGGTGCATATGGAACTATCGCAAGATACAATCACGGTAAAAAGTGTTCAATGATTATTGATCTATATGAACATTGTGGAATATATGAATTCGTTAGTAACTGTTCTTGTTGTTTAATATTAAAATTGATATCTAATAATATTTATTAATTTATTGCAAGCATTACATTTATTATTTATACCTATATTATAGATATATCTTCTTGTTTCCTTCCTTCGTCCGTTTACTCGCTCTTATCCACTTCATGTCATTGTTTTTCCTATTGTAGATAACATCGTCAGGACAGGTGAAGCTGACAGGAGCGTGTTTTCCAAGAGTTGCCACTCTTCCCGGAGACAAAGTTCGTACCAAGACTGGGGACTTCGTATACTTGGCACCAGAGGTCCTCCGTGGAGATAAATATACATTCCCTGCCGACGTCTATTCCTTTGGAATCCTTAGTGCTGAAATACTTAGTCCACCATTCATAGCATTTAGAAAGGAAAAGAAAACGACTTTGTCTGAATTCATTTCATATAACAACCCTTCTGAGGTGTTCGATTGGGAATCCTTGTTACACCTTCCGAAGAATCTGACGGACCTCATTCAAAGATGCATGAATCGTACAGTCGTCCTTCGTCCATCGACAGAAGATATCTCGTTGTTCTTCAAGCAAGGAAAACGACAAATTTCAACGAGTTTATCATTGGACACCGCCTTCCCAAATGATATCAGCAGTAGCGGTACTTATGGAGTACCGTCTTTCCTTACACAAAGTAATCAACGACGTCAATTTTCACAAGATTCCCAACGATAAACCTATTATGTCTTCAATTTACCTCAGGAACAAACTTTATGTGTTAATTCCTTTGTAACTTAATGAATATCTTTTTGTCCATGTTACCCTTCATTATAAAATCATTCTTGTGTTTCATATATATATATATATATATATATATATATATATATATATATATATATATATATATATATATATATATATATATATATATATATATATATGAATTGAGCCATAATTTGAAATCTTCCACGAATGTATGGAATGTTACCTACAGAGAGAGGGGGAGAGGGGAGGGGGAGCAGGAGGGGCGGTTATGAGGGTATGGGAAACGAGAGTTAAATTAGTTAAACATGTTTAACTGAACAGCAACTGACTAAAACTGATTGTGTCCACAGACATTATAAAAAACAATAAAATTTGAGTGCGCCAGCATTTATTGGTACCTTGCATCTCTACAATGGTCAAGTATTAATTATATCTAGACCGAGGTTTCTGCTACAACGAACACATAAAATAATTTGCAATAATGAAAATAATTATATGTTCACTGTCACTTTATTACAATGTACGCCGTATAGTGAAAACATGAAATAAACCATTAATTATGTTCATATATTCGCCAAATTTTCTGCACCTACAAAAGACCCCACATATTAGTTTTGCATGTAATTATTGATGGATTGTGGATGGATTGTGGATATTATATACCTATATTATTTTACCTTATTACATAAAATAAATATGCGTGCTGTATGTGTTTTTTGTAGATCGTCAGAATCGGGCGAGATTGTCTACCATAGCTTTACCATTTCTTTAAAATTGGATTATAAACAAATATTATGGTTGCAAGCCTCACAATGGTGGAAAAGAATTACTAGAAAACACGCCCTTTTAAAATTTCTCTGTGTTCTTGTGTTTGTCTGTATGTGTGACCATATGACCCAGTTTATTTTAGGTACAATGGTTAAGAAATGTAAACTCCATGAAGATAAAATGCTATGTTGTATACTCTCCTTAATTTCGAAGTTACTTAATGTAAAATTTCAATACTCCAGGGACTTAAATGCAATAATATGACACGATATTCTACAAAACCGAAATCTAGAGCTATTCTATATTATACTAGCTAGTAAAAATTTGGAGCGTAAGGAATAAATACACTGTATTTAAACAAAAAGATAATGTTGAGTTATGATTGGGTATGACACAGCAATAATGTCAGTTATAGCTTCGTGGATAGGGAAGCATTATTCACAGGAATAAATAAATTTGTAGTAATCTGTGTTACTGTATCATTCGTTATTACATACCATCCTTTCCAGAAACACATTTAATATATAATATGAAACAAGTGCCAGTTTACCGATCGTATTGACAGTACATGTATCTAGTCTCACACACACACACACACACACACACACACACACACACACACACACACAGACAAACAAACACACACAAACACACACAAACACACATACACACAGAGAAAAATATCAAAATGTTATCATGAATTATTATCAGAAAGAGAATTCTGTCCGAATTACTGCAAGAAAACCTAATTTTTTCCCCCAAAGGATGCACCAAAAGAGCTTTCGTGGCAACGGATGCACGAAAACATCTTTTGTGGCTGTCATTTTGAACCTGGTTTTCCATCTCTATACGCAGTATCAACATTCGACCATTATTAATGTACAATATATATATATATATATATATATATATATATATATATATATATATATATATATATATATATATATATATATATATATATATATATATATATATATATATATATATATATATATATATATATATATATATATATATATATATTCAATATGTGCAAAAAATGATCAACAAATATAAATGCTGCCTTTTTGGGGGCCATTTTGGTAAGAATAATGACAGAAAGTCATATACATATAAACATATACATAGGCAAAGTGTTTCAAAGAGAAAAAAAAAAACATTTCAGAGGTAATAAATGTAACGTAATAGAAATATATGCATAATTTATACATTGTTTCAAAACAAAAATAAATTTTCAAACGTCTTAATACTGACTTTCAAAAACGTACTTTAGGATAACTATTTTTCAGCAATATGATCTTTTTAAGATACACATTTTAATTCACAAATATAGGTTCCATATTTAAGGAATATAAATATACTTGTCTATAAATGTTTCATCAAAAATAATTGTCTTCCCCTTCCTAAATCAGTCTTAAATACTCTAAGACAAAGAGATCATGTGTCAGTTATTTTGGAACTGAATAGAGCAATAAATACGAGAAATACATTCACGATCTCTTTAAATGCCAATGATAAGCAAAGTGTTTAATAAATTCATTATTAGATATGCCCCTTCTGAGGTTCCAAATAAAACATCGATAACCATTGTTATCATCACCGTAACTTACACGTAAATCTGCAGCATCAACAACAAAACAAGAAAAAGCATTACAGCTCCATAAAGCTCATCCCCCTGCTTCTATAGCTACTATATGTGCCCCTACTACTACGACTACTACTACTGCTACTATTTCTACTACTACTGGTGTTGCTGTAAACACTACCAACACTACCGCTACTACTACTACTGCCGCTACTAACCGCTCCTGTGGCCTTGTGGTTAGAGCGTCCGCCTCGGATGTTGGAGGTCGTGGGTTCGATCCCCGACTTACAAAAATGGTACTAACTGCTGCTTCGCTTGAAGCTCAGCATTAAGAGGTTATTATTAGGACTGGTCGGCCTGGTGTTAGAATAATGTAACTGGATGGGATATCAGTGCTAGACATCACTGTAAACTGTCAAATTACAGACATCGTAGCGATATCACTGAATAATTGTTAAAGCTACGTTAAAAGTCACAATCAAATCAATTCACATCACTACCGCTAATACTACTACTGATGTTGCTCTTAACACCACCAATACACACTTTCTATACCAACATGCTTACTTACAAACAAACAGAAACACATCTAGACGCATATACTTATGATTTCTAGGCAAATATACACCTGTCGACATGCATTTTACCCTAAAAATATTAGAAAAACCTGAAAATTTGGTCAACATATTATTTGCCTCCTCCACAGGCACACACACACACACACACACACACCCCAACGAAGATACACACATAAATACACATACACACACACACAAGCTTGAGAACGTGTTCTTGCTATGATCTGTAAAAATAAAAAGAAATATTGGTAATTATATATCGATCTTATTAGCTGATGAATAAAATGTTTCCAAATATAACAAAAAAAATATTCTACTTGGAAAAAAGATTCTATTCCACTTTATCCATCTTCATCCCATCTCCAAATATACGAGAAGTATATGGTCAGTCTCGTAAAGAAAGACAATCTTTGCATAAAAGTTAAACAAAATAGGTGATTTTTCCTATACTAGTTTTTTTTAGACATCCATAGGAGCCTCAACAACTACCATGGGTAGGACCAACATAAAGAATTCGACACTCCTTACGTGTTTTCACGCTAGCAAATTTACCTAGATCAATTACCCCCAACGGTATTCAGGGTTCAACAGTTAATGACATTTGGCAATATTCTCTTCCGCATTCATTTAAACTTGCAAGTCATGTCTAGCGGCCATTGCTACGATACATTTGGCAAAATGCGAGTTTCTTATTTAAAACAAATAATTTACATGCCATGTAAAAGTGATTTTAAATGAAAATATATAGGTTTTAATAAATCGGTTGCAACATAAAAGTACCTTAACTATCAACTCATATTTTGATTATCAAAATAAAGTAACCATATCTTAATTTAATGTATTTCCAATGTTAAGTACATTCAGACACCATTGTCAAGGTCTAGTATGGCCATTCAGACACCATTGTCGAGGTCCTAGAAGGGTCACTCAGACACCATTGTCAAGGTCTTAGTATGGTCATTCAGACACCATTGTCAAGGAATAGTATGGCCACTCAGACACCATTGTCAATGATCTAGTATGGTCATTTAGACACCATTGTCAAGGTCGTAGTATGGGCATTTAGACACCATTGTCAATGTCCTAGTATTGGCATTTAGACACCATTGTCGAGGTCCTAGTATGGCCATTCAGACACCATTGTCGAGGTCCTAGTATGGCCACTCAGACACCATTGTCAATGTCCTAGTATGGGTATTCAGACACCATTGTCAAGGTCTTAGTATGGCCACTCAGACACCATTGTCAAGGTCCTAGTATGGGCATTTAGACACCATTGTCAAGGTCGTAGTATGGGCATTTAGACACCATTGTCAAGGTCATAGTATTGGCATTTAGACACCATCTACAATGTCCTAGTATTGGACATTGAGACACCATTGTCGAGGCCCTAGTATGGGCATTCAGACACCAGTATCAAGGTCCTATTATGGGCATTTATACACCATTGTCAAGGTCCTAGTATGGGCATTCAGACACTATTTTCAATGTCCTAGTATTGGCCATTGAAACACCATTGTCGATGAGCTAGTGTGGGCATTAAAACACCATTGTCAAGGTCTTAGTATGGACATTCAAACACCATTGTCAAGGCCCTAATATGGGCATTCAGACACCATTGTTAGGGTCCTAGTGGTGCTATCAAATCGAATGTGGCACCATTGTCAATGTCCTAGTACGATAAATCAGAGAGAATGTGACACCAATGTCTGACTGGTGCAATGCTGATGATCTGTGAAATTTTGAGAAACATTTAAATAATACTGAATGTATTAAAGCGTATTGGCATGTCTTTAAATGGGAAATTTCCAGTCCATTACTCTTTTATTTTAACTTTAACCAAATATAATCAATTATTTTTGTAAAGAGATGAATACTTTTAAATTTTAAAAATACAATTGAGAGACTTTCGAACCAGCTATGAGAACTAAAATATTTCCTGTGATTATCTTTTTTTAGAAACAGAATTACCAACACCTCTCTTAAAATGACTTCTAGCCTTGACCTTAGAACAATAATTTGTCTTTTAAATGATATATGAGATGGCACCGGGAAAAAGTTCTCATTGTAATTTTATTCATAATAATCATTTTTGTATACATAAACACTTATGGCAATGCTTCCTTTTATGGCAATGCTTCATGCTTCGTTGCTCTTCGAAAATGATTGGCAGTAAACATAGTTTTCAAAATGACTTGTTTCAAGATCTTTCTTTAATATATTAACCCTAATATGCATTCCTTGAATTGTCAGTTTATTACAAAAGGTTGAAAAGGTGTATGTATGCATATATGCAGTAATAGTAGATAGGTTAGGTGGATAGATATTAATAATTTTCCTGCATTTATGCATGTAAGTGTATTATTATGGTTTTGAAACGAATATGTAATTACCTATGTACTGTTTGTATATATCGCATGTCACTGGTAGCAGTCTGTATCGAAAATTGAAAATATCCCTATTGCTTTCTGTGTATATATTTTCAACTGAGGGATTGGGGAAAAGTTATTGCTGTTGGAATTATGACGCTAAATTATATGCTACACATGCACTTACCTAACTGTATAGCAAGCTTGCAAAAGCCACAATAAATGAATGTAGAAATAAAGATAATGAAGAATGAAAATCCAGCATTCAAACCCATAATCATAAGTATATGTTTTTTTGAAGATGTTACGCTCTAAAACCTGTCAGATACAAGTCAACTGATGAATTTCTAGTCAGTCGACCCCAACATTATCAATCTGTGCATGAGATTTTTTTTTAAAATGTCCTCATTTTCATAAGGGTACCGACATAACGTTGACAAAATACACAATTTGAAGCGTAATGTATACTGTTTAAATTTGTGAAGCGTTGCTTTCCTAAAATTATTCTAAACATTCGGAACTTCTTTTCATCGATGTTGTAACGCAGGTGTGAATTGTATTGTCATAAAAAGCATACGTAAATCAACGGCTTGTGCCTTTCAAAATATATATTTAAAGTAACATAGATGATAGAGGAATAATTCACTCATAAATACATACATACATACATACATACATACATACATACATACATACATACATACATACATACATACATACATACATACATACATACATACATACATACATACATACATACATACATACATACATACATACATACATAGCTACCTACCTACCTACCTACCTACCTACCTACCTACCTACCTACATGCATGCATGCATGCATGCATGCATACATACATACATACATACATACATACATACATACATACATACATACATACATACATACATACATACATACATACATACATACATACATACATACATACATACATACATACATACATACAATTTATTAACTAATACAAGCGTGTATAAACTGACAATTTAGTTAATAATATAAAGCAGATATGAGGTTATCCTATTTGTTCTAAGGTAGAAATATCACTTAAATTTGGCTTATACGTTTATTTTAGACCCAAGATTACAAGAACACAAGCTTCAATAAAACACAATAACATCCATGTGTAGGATGACTTCGTCGTTCTTCTTTTACATCTTTTTATCACGATTACTGGGAAGAAATACAGGTTTAGTGATGAATGGTATTAAATAATATTCTCTTCCTCATCATATAAACATGTACAATTATTTCATGCTGTCATCGAGGCGATATAATTTGCAATGGGTGAGTCTTCAATGCTAACTTCAACTTTTTATATGGCAAGTAAAATTGAATTTAAAAGAAAATTTTAATTAAATCGTATTTATTTTACTGATAAATCTGAAATATTGCAAAGAATGTTATTTATAATTTTCGCATGTAACAACCCATATTTAGGTTATCGCAAAAAAGTGAGTCTCACATTATATTTAATACAAAGAAAATACATTTACAAAACTATTACTATTTTCAAAATAAGTATCAACAATAATGACCAAATAAATTGTAAAGTAATTTACTCTATTGCAGAAAAATATCGTTACATGTGACATTGTGTATAATTCTCAAATACTTAAATAGCTGAAACCATCAAATCATCATTGCAATGAATTTTTACTTGGAAATGATAGAGACCTTTCAAGTTACAATGATTTACATGGAAATGACATAGATCTTTCAAATATACCACTCATGATTGCCACTTTTCCAAAATGACTAAAATACGACACTTGTTCATTCAAACAAAACCAAAAACTATGACTGGATAAATTTTTTGGCACCAGCACAGTGGTTAAGTGAAAATGATCCAGTAATAACGGTTAAATACAAGATGTCAGCCCATTCTGTCATCAAACTATTACCTGATTTTCTTTGAAACTGTCAGCTTGAATCTTCAAATTTGCCTCATTTTTGTATTTTGAAGATAACAAAAGCTGTTCGTTATTTACTGTGGACGTGTCGTTTTGATAATGAAAACTGTAATTATTCTTGAAATTGATAAGTTCAATTTGAATAAATACAAATCAAATCTTTAATGTTTCCCGATTTTGAAATTTTGTATTTATTTCTCTCAATTTTTCTACTCAGGTTTATAAACCGTCACGTCAGATGCATCAAACGCTTCGTGTCGTGGCGTGTCTGTGCTTTTAGAATTGGCACAGTTGTAATGGGACCACGCTTTAGGTTCTGTAGTCTAGTTGTTTATGTTAACGATCTCTGGGCTGATAATCAAATCGAAGAGTATTGTAGTGTAATCCATCGACCCAAAAATAAATACAATTTAATATGTGGTACATCATTGTAGAAACATGAGAAACATGACTACACACAGTCTTTACTGTGTAATTCATGAATGTTCATCTATGCTATCTGTAGAGCGCCTCCTTGACAACCCTCGCATGAATGTGAAGATAATATCTCTAGCGCCATTTATGCATAAAATTATTATTAATCAAGAATTATATATGCTTCAATTCAGTATTGTTTGATTATTATTTTTACTGACAGAATGACACTAATATAGTCAAATAAATTAGACTTGAACTCATGCTGTAAGCAAAGATGGCAAGCACTCATGCATCGTCATCTTAATCAACACGGTCATATGGGTATACCCAGAAGGATGAAACATGGGAAAGAATTAAGGACGTCCGGTGAATGAGAACTTATTTAATCACGCGGAAACAACTATCAGCTGCATTTTCTATCCCGCTGCATTTCAGTTAGGAGAGTAAGGTGTGTGAGATTCTAATTAGGAATTGGCATCATTTTGATTTTGATTTCTGATTCGATCAAAAATTTAAAAATGCACGAAATATTATAACTATCAACTTTTGGACGTTAAAGTCTATAATTAGACAAAGGCAAATATAATGTCAATTATTTTGTAATTGAATAGAGCAAACAATACCTGGTCCACATTCCTGATCACCATTTGTGCCAACGACAATAAAAGAACATAATGAACTCACCATAAAAAAAAGTTTCAAAGAAAACGATATTAACTACTTCAACGATCACCACCATTGCTTTAAACAGACAGATATAATTTGAACATCGACGACAAAAAACGTCAAAGAAACCTCATATTAAAATGTTCTCCTTTTCATCCATTGTGTACCACTATTAATGCAGTCGCTACTACTACTACTACTACTACTACTACTACTACTACTACTACTACTACTACTACTGATATTGCTGATGCTATCACCACCAATACAACCATCTTTCATAACTCTAGCACTACTTTGACATGCATACGCAGAAACTGACATACAAAGACATATAGACGTACATGTATATAATTTATGGGCAAATACATATCGATGGGAAATTTACCGGTGAATATTAGATAAAGGTAGGAATATTTCTGGGTTTCACCCCTACCACTATCCACCTCACCACCAATACCTTGCAAACTCTTGCTCTCATCTGTAGCAATAAGGAACTAATTGGAGGCCAGGCCCTAGGGAAGGCGAACAAGGTAACCGCCTTGGGTCCCATGCTTCTCCGCAATACATTTTTTTGCAAAGGCCCCGCGATCATCGCTTGTTGCCTTGGGCCCTGTAAATCTTAGGAACGGGCCTGGTTCTATCCATGATTATTAGCTGATAAAGAAAACGTATCCATAGATAAGAGACGCCACTCTTGCTTGAAAAGAAAATCATGTTCCTCCACACCCTCCCCAATTTACACTCTTCTAAAGATTCGAAAAATAAAATAGTCACCCATCAAAGGAACACAAACATTACCAAAAAAGTAAAATCAAAAGAGCGAGGTTTTAGAAAGAATTGGTAGGAACAATATAAAGAATATGACACTCCCTAGGAGATTTCTTGTTCATATAATTATCTTTATCGATCACCTCTAAGCATTCACGGTTCAATAATTAATGTTATTCAACAATATTCTCTTCCGCATTGCCGCATTCATTTTAACACGCAAGTCACGTCCTACAATTGTTCAAATGATATATTTAGCAATAGACGGGTCTTCAACTGACGTAAAACTAACTTACTTGTCAGGTAATACGAATTTTAGACGAAATTTGCTTGGACAGATACCCTTCAATTCTACCCTCTACGATTTAAGCAATCGTGTATATACGAATCCATTGCAATCGTGTACATACGAATCCATATCGTGAATATACGAATCCATTGCAGTTATAGAATATAGGTACATCTGCATTGATTACAATTATAGTTCAATCTTAATCTTGCCCATATTTTGTATTTGAGATATATGCACTTCACTGGTGAAATATTTCCGTACATATGTTTAATAAACCTTTTAAATTGTTTTATGATGATTTGGTCTATTTATCTATTTACTTTAGAATTAATCAAACAATTCTATAGGACACGTAATTTGCTTTGACGCGATTCTTTAATGTATTTACCAAAGTTTTCATTCATGCATTGAATTATATGTCTGTTAAAAGACACACACAAACACACACACACAAATATGTATATATATATATATATATATATATATATATATATATATATATATATATATATATATAAATATATATATATATATATATATATATATATTCATTGGTAGAATCAGGATAATGTAATTGAGTGGGACATAATGCAGCATGATGCCAAAGTGCTAGACATCACTATAAACTGCCACACTGGAGACTAAGGGATATGACTGAAAAATTGTTAAAGCTACGTTGAAAATTAGAATCACACACACACACTTACGTACATACATACATACATACATACATACATACATACATACATACATACATACATACATACATACATACATACATACATACATACATACATACATACATACATACATACATACATACATACATACATACATACATACATACATACATACATACATACATACATACATACATACATACATACATACATACATACATACATACATACACCATTTTACTATGTCTAGGCTCTAAAGAAATTCAGTCATAAACTAAATATGGTAAAACAGTTACAAACTATGCTCAAACGCTGATCTCATAAAACTACAAAAATGATATTTCGTGGTTCTTATTTCCTAACAAATCCATTTATTAGGCAATGATATATCATTTTTTTTAAATCGTTCTTTTCTTATTTCCATTTGTTAATTCTTTTTCTTTTCTAAAATTGGAGAATTGCTTGCAATGATTTGTAGCATATTTTCAAATCACAACTGTAGGTGTAATTAGGCTCAAATTTGTTCAAATATGAAATTAAGCATGTTCGAAATGATGACGGGTATGATGACATTTATATTGTTGTTGTTGTTGGGTATATTAGAAAGCGTATGTGTTTATATATATATATATATATATATATATATATATATATATATATATATATATATATATATATATATATATATATATATATAATTTAATACAAACAATATTATCATACAATTAAGAAAAATTAAATTCGTACTCTACCGAGTTTCGAACATAGGTCCGCCAGTAATCGGCACCAATCGCCTTGCTTGCACGCTCCAGCCCATATACCGATACGACTAAGCACGCATCACAAAAAAAGTGATGACACTGAGTCAGTGTTATACAAACTTTTGCGTAGCAGACACACTCGCTTGACGACCTAGTAAATAATTCTCATATATATATATATATATATTGATGACACTGAGTCAGTGTTATACAAACTTTTGCGTAGCAGACACACTCGCTTGACGACCTAGTAAATAATTCTCATATATATATATATATATATATATATATATATATATATATATATATATATATATATATATATATATATATATATATATATATATATATATATATATATATATATATATATAACAGTCGTTCCAGATTCCTAGGAAAGAAATCAAGGTATATATGATTTTTGTATTACAAAGAATTATAAATATATACCAGACAGAACAGACAGTGCTATCCCTGGATTCTGTAGTAGAATCTTGATAATAGTGGGCATAAATAATAGTTTAATACAAACAATACTATCATGCAGGTTAGAGAAATTAAATTCGTACTCTACCGAATTTAGAACCCAGGTCCGCGAGTAATCGGCACCCATCGCCTTGCCTGCACGCATCAGCCCATATACTGTCACGACTAAGCACGCATTATCATACAGGTTAGGGAAATTAAATTCGTACTCTACCGAGTTTCGAACCCAGGTCTGTGAGTAATATATATATATATATATATATATATATATATATATATATATATATATATATATATATATATATATATATATATATATATGAAAAGTAGATTTATTTCAAAAGTGTTAGTGCAATAAATTGTTAAAGTAATATTTGTCCACTAATTTAAATATTTGCTTTTTGATTAGATTTATTATAAGAGAATGTGATTATTTTAAAATGATTACAAAAGGTAAGTATTGTCAAATGAATGAAGAAAAAAGTTACTGGGGGGAGAGAGAGAGAGAGATGTGGATAGTGGTGATAAAATGTAATTTGTAATTGCCGTATGTCTAACATGTGTCAGGATACATTGTCAGGACACAATGCAATGTCTTGCTTTGTCCAAGTGAGAAGATTTCCTGTTTCCAACATTTAATATCTGATTTGTGATTGTATGAAAGAATTTTATTTACAAATGACACCAATATAATCCAATATGCCAATGAGGTATTCAATTAATTCATGCAGGAGTAGAACCTATGTCGCTAGTAACGACATCTATGTCTAACTCTCATGTACCAGCACCCTAATTAACATGGATATGTGCTCGTCCTCAGAAGGATGGATAGACGTTGATCTCTATGAATTAAAGTGCATCGGATCGTATTTTATAGTCAATTAGAATCAACAGCCTGCTTATAGTCAATTAGAATCAACAGCCTGCTAGATAAAACATCATCTGGATTTCTATTTAGATATATGAGATATAATATATCATTATAATTTCAAATTATTCTGTTTGTCCTTGTCTTTGTAAAAAACAGAAATTGAAAACTCCACAAAACATCCAGACAAGGACGGTATTCTCCAATAAGTCTGGAAAGAGACAAAGGCAAACAAAGACGATACGACATAAACTACCTATGAAATCCATATTCACGAACACTTTCTTGCCAACGAAAATTAAGTGTGTTGAATGAATTAGCCATACAAATTATATTACAGTGTCTTAAACACAAGACATTTAATGATAACACTCACCACAGCCATTTTAAGGTAACGGAGAAAAATACAGCAGCAACAAACTATGAACGTCAACATTCCCCATAAAGACACTATTGTTGTTGCTGTTGATACCACATGTACCAAAGCTACAACTAAGACTGATGTTACTGCCAGCACCACGAACACAACGTATCATTCAACATCCCCACTGCTGTTACTATATACATAAGCACAAATTATCATATTATCATACACACACGAACGCACGCACGAATGCATACATACATACATACATACATACATACATACATACATACATACATACATACATACATACATACATACATACATACATACATACATACATACATACATACATACATACATACATACATACATACATACATACATACATACATACATACATACATACATACATACATACATACATACATACATATTATTTATTGACTAATACACACCTGTATAAACTGACATTTTGATTAGAAAACAATCAAATATACAAGAATCTGCCAAATCACTTGGAATCTCGTTTCAAAGAGCGTTCAAGATCCAAGGCTAAAGTAACCCAATCTTTAGTAAAATGAACGATGCCGTTTCAGGGTTTTTTTTTTTTTTGTTTGTTTTTTTTTTTGTTCTTGTTGTTGTTTTTCTTTTACAGCATATTCAAATTTTGTAGTCCAGAAAGGTATTAATTTAAATAGGTTGGACCAACATGAAGAATGCGGCACTCCGGATTTCCAGATCATATATCTACCTAGCATGCTTGCCGTGAATATTTCATGATCCCATGTTTAGTATTGTAATTCAAGACTTGTCTCTTCCGCATCATCTAAAAATGCATGTCGTGATGACTTGTAAGAAATTAAAAAATTAAAATTAAAAATGTTGTAAGAAATTATTCTTCTATGTAGGTTTCAAATTATTTAAATTATTAAAATCGAAATTAAATGAAATTATAATTAAATTACATAGTTCTCAAATCAATTAATTAAAAAGTTTATAAAAAGTGCTACTGATCAGTGCCACACGTACAATAAATAATGACAATAGAAACTGAAACTTAAACTGAAACCTAATTTACTATACTACTCTGTTGTGGACACGTACGTTCTATGCAAGTTTATTGACTTTGGGACATGTATGTATTAAGCATTGAGATAATAAATTATCGTGGCAGAAAATAGGTACTCGTGTTTTGATGGACAAAGTTTACTCATTACTCATTGTTCATTTACTCATAATTAAAATATTCCGTGTAATATCTAACAAACTTGCATACAGAAAATGTCATGCATGAATTTTCAGATCTGAACGACATCTAAGAACTGCTGTAGATTTCGTTTTAAATTTGATGCACTGAGGAACTTCAATCATACATCTTTGTGGCAAATGAAATTTAAATGCAGACAAAATTACTCTTTGTTTTACCTTGTCTTTTCACGCAGTTGAATCCAGCACAGAGTAATCTTGTTTGAACAATAAATGTGGTTGGAATAGTACGTAGAGTATTAAATGAATTTTGAGATAAAAAGCTAATGATTTTGATAATGTTTCTTTTTATCAAATTAACGGATGTATTTGTATATACTAAATCGATCTCGAACTAAAAACATTATTGATAACTTTTACATACGGGCTATAACAGGCCTGAAATCCGGTTCCGGTAGGTGAAACATTTGGTTTACTCGGCTCTTATTCTGCATCTTGTCTTACAATAGTCAAATTTCATATACATGGAATTTCCCAAAAGGAATCTGGGAAAACCTTGAGAATACATTAAATATGTTACTGGCTTTAAACATTTAGTTTTTAAAAAATATCAGGTTGGAAGAATAATCTTCGCTATGAAAGACATAGGTCTACAAGTAAAGCAAAGTCAATCAGCTAGTCGAATGAGTCTGATAGCGATGTTATATTGCTTGAATGCTATTGATGAGTTCAGTGTAAAATTATGGATTGAATATATGTACTGTTGCAGATATTATCTGTTTTATTTTAAAAAGGTCTATTCTTAAAAACAATGAAAATTGACAAACAAGCACTATCTACATGGCAATCTAACTCTTCCTTAATGTCAGAGGTAAATATAAGGAATTCGGTGGCAGCAGCCTTTTTCTGTGAAAGTAGACTTCTGTTCTGGAGCACAAACTGTTACCTATTGAAGATTTTCTTCCTTTGTGATATTCGAGGGGATGTACACGTGAGCTGACGGGTACTGGTTTGATTTCCAACATCCGTTCAACTCAACAAGGTTACATGGCATGTCCAAAGACATTTAATTTTACTTGGAAAAAAATATTTTTAGAACTGCAAAACAGCGAAACCCTTCCAAAAAACGTACGTATAATACGTAGAACCTAACAGCGACACTAATATAACCATTATTTTTTCCAGTTCAAAATTATAGAACAGCTCCCTTTCCCTAATTATTCATGTAGTGCAGGTTTTGGTTAGTCAACACTCAAAAGGAGTGTCGGATAGTAAATAACGAAAGTTCTCGATGCATTTATATACTGACGTGTAGTCGGAGCCCATGGGAACTAAATATAACACTATATTACAAAGGAGTAGGTTGCTCCGATTCAAATCCCGATAAAACTCTATTGATAAAAGATGCATCTCTCAATCTATGTTGTTGTTGTTCTGGGGCTTAACGCCAATTTTCAGCACACAATAGGCTATACATGGCGGCCAGTATTAATGGTGGAGGAAGAAACCGGGAAATCCGCGGAAAGAACAACCGACCCACGAGAAGCTACTGACAATCTTTCTCATATACCCACATTCGCCGAATCTTAGACTCGAACCCACGCATGTGGAGGTGAGATGGAGTGATCCTAAACGGAAATCGCTTTAGACCACTCGGCCACACTCGAGCGAGGCCCCAATATATATATATATATATATATATATATATATATATATATATATATATATATATATATATATATATATATATATATATATATATATATATATATATATATATATATATATATATATATATATATATATATATATATATATATATATGTATATATATATGTATATATATATATATATATATATATATATATATATATGTATATATATATGTATATATATATATATTTATGTTTCTATATATATATATATATATGTATATATATATATAAATATATTTATATATATATATATATCTATATATATATATATATATATATATATATATATATATATATATATATATATAAAATTTATTCATGACCATTTTTAATAAAGGAAAGCAACAATTAAACAATTATGTAGTCAATGGTTTTCTCCTTTGTTTGGCAGCTGTTACTGTGGATTATGTTGGCTTTAAAAAAAAACTCCTATCACGCCCAATGCTAAACAATATATCTAACTTTTGTGTTTGCACGTAGTATGCATAGTTGTTAATGATAATACAAAAGCAATTGTTTAAATGATGTGTATATTTCCAACAGGTTACTTTTATTATCTCTGATAATACTCTCGTTCTGATAAATTTAAAATTTAAATTTTTTAAATTTTAAAAATCAAATACATTTAATTTTATTCATTATTCATATGGTTTAGAAAGTCATATGTCCATCATCTACTCTAGTTGCAAGAACCATATCAGACAACAACGACAGAATCAGCAATGATTTGCATCACATGTTCATCTTACAATTAAAACGATAGTTTTAGATTCATTGAGTAATCTACTCATCAGCCGGATAAACCTTAAGACTCTACTTTATTGATGTCACAAAACCTAATAACATGAAGAAAAATTATCCCTACTAATTACGACCGTATGGTCTTAAACTAAGTAACGGAAGAAGCAAAACAGGTTAGTATAGTAAAATTCAACAAATAATTTATTTCCATAGCATACAAAATGAAAATGTAGAAGGAACTTACAGTATTGCAAATTAAATCCCAAAAAATCCTAAAAGTTCTCTCACAAGTCCAAAAGTATAGAGTGTTCCGAATGAAATCTAGTGGTATTTCAAATCAATTTCACAAATGAATGCGGCTAAAGACTCAAAGTCGATGTTATTCATTATGGAGCTTAATGTCAACAACTATTATGAATTCATGCTTATACACTTCAGACTAATAGGAGATAAACAAATTTGATCGGTAGAGGAATAGAAGTTTGATATTCCTGTTCAATATAATACCACCCGCATCTTAGAAATGAATATGGACATTCATTTCGAGTCTCTTGACTATATAAATGGCCATTTTTGTCTACAGAGAAATAATTTCCAGGTGACAACGATTTATCAATGTTCAAATAGAAGTTGGTAAGTGAGTATAAAAGTACAAAATCAACAGTATCTGAACCTATATGCACATTAAAAAACAGCTTTATCCTAGCTTGTTTTTCACTACAGTAATGTCAGGCAATTATATCTTTGTTGACTGATTCCAGTCCATTATTCCTGTCTAATCCTACCCATGTCTACAACCCGTATAGAAACCTTTGCTACCATTTATACACTATCATTCTCATTAATCCCACTGTTTAAACGTGGACATTGTGATGTCATTGAAGTGCGCTCTTAAAACTTATGTTTCGACTACAAGAACAGTGTTAAACACCTACTAATGTCTACATTTTTATTTATTGTCCTATTATTTGTCCTTAATTTCATGGAGTTTGTTATTGTCGCTGTATTTGTTTTGATGTAGTATCTAATATTGTAAAGCGGTTAGAGTTTCTAAAGATTATTATTATTATTATTATTATTATTATTATTATTATTATTATTATTATTATTATTATTATTATTATTATTATTATTATATACAAATTGTAGTTATTGCAACAATTAGTATCCATATCAATGATTGGTTTTTAGGGCTAAATTGTATTTTGAAACACACCGTCACCACAAACGAGAGTCTAGTTTCACTTTCTTATCTACTATGTAAGGACTAAATTATGACAGGGACAGTCATGCGATTTGAATCTGAATTCGCTACTCATTGACCATTGCATCATGGAAACTCACTAACAGTTTCTCTCCGTGACGTTTGCTCCTAGTATTTGGCTAATTATTTCGGGCTAAGGAATATTTCCCATTGCACCGAATTCCAATAATCAGACAAGTAATCACTCAAACCTAAGAATTACTTAAACGGGGCGCTATAACCAAATGCGAATCTCCTGCATCTTGTTACAGTATTGGTGATGTCCTATGTTTGTTACACAATTCACCACTTTGATCCCCTTAACTGGCCCATATACTCTGGTGTTTACTGTGGACAATACATTAAAAGTATGATATATGGGAGTGAGACATTGATGATTTCGCTCCATTTTTTGAAATGTGTAGAAAGTGAAATGCTATCCCTGCTAGCAGAACCAATACATTTCACTAGCTTGTTCACTCTAGTTCACCGATCCATTCTTCGAATCTTGTTCTTGTTCACATTTAATTATTAAATCAAATAATCAAATAACAGGGTTTAAATGCTCTTGCAAGGAAAAAGGGCTCAAATACAGAATAGGATAAATGTTTGTTTTATGAGAGAGAGAGAGAGAGAGAGAGAGAGAGAGAGAGAGAGAGAGAGAGAGAGAGAGAGAGAGAGAGAGAGAGAGAGAGAGAGAGAGAGAGAGAGAGAATAGTTTTCATTTCTAGTTGCTAATTCATTTACTTGCTTTCAGTGTGGTGCTTTTGGAAATCCTTAAAAACTAATACACGTATTTCTAGAGAAAGCCTCGCATCTACTGAGGGAGTAATACTAGCTCTAATGTGGCCAAATAAGTGCTGCATATTAAACAACGCCTAGGTTGTCAACTGTGTAACAACAATGTGTCAGATACTAAGCTTTCTTTGCACATACATACACACACACCTGCATGCCTGCCAGCCTACCTACCTACCTGCCTACCTACCTACCTACCCACCTACCTACCTACTTACCTATATAATGCTTTCGCTTGCTTGGCCCAAGTTGACAGCTTTTGTTTGCTAGTTTTTTAGTAATTCACCAGAGCATTTATAAAACTGTGTATTGCAATTAATGGACGCAATTCTATAGTTAGCGATTCCTTATTGTCCTGAAATAGGATTTGTATAGACGGATCTATTTGCCTAATACCTATGTTACAATTCAATCAGTTGTACAAGTCACTGCAAGCATAGATGGAATGCGTAGGGGATTTCGATTTATGTATTTATTGAAAAAGTATACATTTCTGCTGGCATATCAAGCAAACGTGAAATATATCTGGTGAAGTCCCGGTACAGTGTAGATTTACGTTAACTACTTGAATGGATGTCAGTCCAGTGTATCTACAGTAACATGAAGGAAAAATTAATAACTTGGAACAGACGACAAGATTGTTAATTTGGGACGATGGTGCTGTTAGCTTGGTGAAAGTGATCGGACACGTGACAATTTTTATATGATGTTATGAAGACAATATGTTGACCTATAAGCGATACTAATGAATGCATTTTTCTTTCACCATAATCTTGAAGATGACAACACATTTCTAGTTAAGAAAGGAAGGAACAAAACATACTTTAAAGCACTTCCTTAGAGTGGCTGGAACATATAGGTTTCCTTTTTTCACGAATATAAAGGATATTGACTTCAATATAAATAGAGAGAACTTAAGACCTTAATGTACATCGGTTTTAGAAAAACTGTAAGTAATTATACATTATCTGGAAGGCATACTATAATCTGTGGAGAAAGTTGCAGAACCTTTCCGACAACATTCTAAGTACTGGAACATTCCAAAATGGCGATCCGACTCACTCCAGACAAGATAAGGTCTCTAGATGACATGGAAGAGATCATGGCCATACTAGTAGATTTTGGTGTGCCTGATGACGGCTTGCAGGACCTAGATGACTATAAAAATAGACTTTTGCTCCATTATCAGAAGATTAAACATGGAAATATTAGGGATAAGGCAAGTATTATATATATATATATATATATATATATATATATATATATATATATATATATATATATATATATATATATATATATATATATATATATATATATATATATATATATATATATATACACACACACACACTTCAGTGTTAGATATAGAATTCTGTTGCATAAATATTGTTCATATTTTTTAATTCTTATATGGTCACCGGTAAAAAATATACCCCAATATTTTTACATGTGAAATATAAGATTTCTCATTACACCATGCGACGCTTGATTGTGTGTACTGACGTACGTTTACCCTGCATCAATAAAATGAGCATTATGTGACCTTGAACAAATCAATAAGAAATGCATTGTAATAAATAAGAACAAATAAATAAGAAATGCATGAAGAAATATGATTCTATACCGTTCACGTCCCTACGTAGCAATTTTTCCTTACAGGCTTGACACAAGAGATATATCGGTTGTGATTTTATTGCTGAATTAGACTTGTTGTTTGGTCAGATATGATCAAATATTTTAGAAAATGACAAAATTATGTTTTACTGCGACAGATTTTGTCATACTAATTCTACTGCTCTCTTACGTCACTGATATATAGATGATCCGCCTATGAAGTGAGGTGAATTTAATAAAAGGGGTTGGGTATCTTGATGAAGAATGAGTTTAAGAGCTTTGATTCTGATCAAATGTTGCATATAATAAAGAGAAAATTTTATTTACATGCATAAATACTAAATATATTTTATCTTGTGGTACCAAATCCTTTTTATAATACGAGTACATTTTCTTTCCGATTTTCATTTAATGTTACTACATGCCAATCGAACAAAGTTGCGCAATCATT
>JAEAOA010000587.1:5675000-5742500 GCA_016746295.1 Potamilus streckersoni | reverse complement strand
AAGTTAGCCAGGATTCTCCTGGAATGGGACGAAGAATACAAACTGATCAAAAGTCACAAAATTGATATGACTCAAAAGGTCAGAGAAGGTTTGAATTTACTTGAAAACGAAATTGATTTGCTTGAAGATGAGATTCGTGGCGGCTCAAGTCTAGGCAATACTCTTTTGGAAGGATCGGTTTCGGCTGTGAGTGATCTCAGTGTGGATTTTAAATCGTATGGTCTGAGGTTAGACATCTGCATGAACAGGTCTATGAGACTACCGTTTGCAAAGAGTCACTTAGAAAGATATAAGAGAAACCCAGTTAAGTATGCGCAACACAGATCAAAGAAGATTCTCCGTGGATTGCTGGACGCAAATGATGGCAAGCCGAGCGGTCTTCTTCCTTTTGTTAGGTGGCTACTAGATCAGCCTTACAAATTCCTGGCCCATTTGAAAAACACAATCCCCCGAATCATTAGCGCCAACCAGACACAGTGTGACGGCTACCAAAAAAATCAAATAAAAGACCGACAATATCAACAGGAATATGAACAGCTGGTCACCAGTTTTGAGCAGATACGACATTCCTTGCAAATGTATGGCAGAGGGCATATCTTTGTCGATGACTTTAAGCACGACGAGGTGCGGATACAGCATGGTACAGAGAGCAATAAAAGTATATCATCAACATTTAGGGTGTCTGACATGTTTTCAGGAACTACAACTGAACGGGAGAAACAAAAGAGCCAGAGTCCGCAAGGTTTGTGGACAGTTGTTAAAACATGTGTCCTTTCACGAGGCGATTCTGACAAAGACATCACCATTCGGGTGTATCTTCCATCCTCAGGTGTAGACAACACATACCACGAGGTGGCGAAACTTAGGTGGGTATGACATTTCTACACACTCAATACATTTGTTAAACTTTTCTACCGGAAGTACAATAAAGGCACAAATTCAAATTATCATCACTTTATCAAAGTGATAACAAATATTTTCTAGCATGTACAAACACGTATCTTACAGTAAATATTAAAAGAATTATAATCATATTAGTTTATAGTGCATGCGTGATTATATACATCGGAATAAATTTTACTCCAGGTAATTTTTCTACAGCAACCAAAATACGATTTTAATCATAGTCCAATATGGGTACTGCAAACGTTGATTAATGTATAAATCTCAAATTGCAAGTTTCTACAGTTGCGAGGATGTAATTTAGCAAAATCGTTGCCTTCTCTAGTACCCGAGACAAATTCAGACGCAGGTAATATTGTTTCCGGTCGATCATTATTTATACCGTTTCCTAGCAACTTTAGCCAGTTTATATCCCATAATTTTTATCAATAACAATGTTCAGTGTCTGGACGATCAGCATGTCATTCCGAGTATGTCTCCACTATATCGTTTGCCTTTATTGTGACTGATATAAATTACGTCAGAATAAGTATCACGTCTTTATTTTGTTTCATAGAATAATGTCAAATCCTAATTTGGCGGAGTTTCTTGGAATTCACCATACTGATGCTCCCACTCCGGCATTCGTCTACGATGGTAGTTACTGGTCACTGAGACGCTATGTTACAGAGTTCTTGAAGGATGAACAAGAAGATAGGATCAGGAGTTCCCTTCTAATTCTGGACAAGATCGCATCAGGTCTTGACTATCTGCATAACAAAAAGATGGTTCACATGGAACTCTCTCAAGATACAATCACGGTAAAACTATTGTCCGCCTATATTTTCATACTCGAAGAAATGTATCAATCATTATTCATTCTTTGTGTAATTATGTTTAATAAGATCTTTGACGTTTCACTTCCAATTTAGTGAAATCGCTATTTCAATTTTCCATAATTTATGTCGTTGCAGTCGCTATTGTCTTGATCGGAGCTTTTTCGTTTCCCGTACCTCTTGTTTCTATTCTTCACCTTATGGGACTTTAAATGTTATATTTCAGTTGACACCATCAGGACAAGTAAAACTGACAGGTGCGTGTTTACCAAGAGTTGCAACTCTTCCCCTCGACAAAGTTCATTTCAAGACTGGGGACTTTGTCTATTTGGCACCAGAGGTCCTCCGTCTAGACAAGTACACATTCACTGCCGACGTCTATTCCTTTGGAATACTTAGTGCTGAGATTATGAAGCCATCATTCATAGGATTCAGAAGGCAAAAGAAATTCA
This sequence comes from Potamilus streckersoni, assembly GCA_016746295.1. Classification (NCBI taxonomy): domain Eukaryota; kingdom Metazoa; phylum Mollusca; class Bivalvia; order Unionida; family Unionidae; genus Potamilus; species Potamilus streckersoni. The sequence continues at coordinate 5,740,330 of JAEAOA010000587.1, read as the reverse complement.
CTTTGTCTGAATTTATTTCGTGCGACGATCCCTCAGAGGTCTTTGACTGGCCATCCTTATCAGACCTTCCAAAGAACCTGACAGATTTCATGCGAAGATGCATGAACGTTAGAAGTGTTCTTCGTCCGTCAGCACAAGATCTATCGTCATTCTTCAAGAAAGGAAAGAAAGAAGTTTCTAAAAGCACGTCTTTGGATTCCGCCTTCCCAAATGATCTCAGCAGTAGTGGTACGTATGGAGTGCCGTCTAACCTAGCACGAAATAATCCTTCACGTCAATTTTCTCTGGATTTTCAAAGAAGAACCTAACTTGTCTTCAGTTTGATAAATGAGACTCATTATGTCTCAGAGACGATAGATTGTGTTGATCACGTCTACCAGAGATAAAGCGAAACCATGGATGAAACAAATGAACTATATGTGTAACATTTGCTGTATGACAAACTGAATATGTATTTGATTTTGTCTCACGTTTCTTTTCAGTTTGAAACTTTCTTGGGTGTCCTTTTATTGTGGAATCGTGTGTGTGTGTGTATGTGTGTGTGTGTGTGTGTGTGTGTGTGTGTGTGTGTGTGTGTGTGTGTGTGTGGACTTTTATTACAATAATATATGATGTCCTCTATTCGGCACTTTTTGGAATGTTCCTGAGATTAGTATTAGAAAATCAATATAACACGAGATTAGTATTAGAAAATCAGTATAACACGAGATTAGTATTCGAAAATCAGTATAACACGAGGTAGACTTACATGTGTAGCTGCTGGACTGATGAAGTATGTCTGGTTTAAAACGACGTCCCTAATTTGAAACTGACCAATCAGAAATTTTATATAAAATAGCATCAAGACTGTGTACCGTGCTTTAGAGGAACAAAAGCTAGTTTTAAAGTTTTATATTTAAAAATGACCACTAAATAAATTTTATCTTGTCATTTTATAAAATATTAAATCAAACTCAAATCAGTTTGCTCGCGTAATTGATGCATAAAGTGTTCGTTCAGATAGGCTAGTAAAATATATGCAAAAGTAGACTATCAAAATATATGCAAAAGCAGACTATCAAAATATATGCAAAAGTAGACTATCAAAATATATGCAAAAGTAGACGATCAAAATATATGCAAAAGTAGACTATCAAAATATATGCAAAAGTAGACTATCAAAATATATGCAAAAGTAGACTATCAAAATATATGCAAAAGTAGACTATCAAAATATATGCAAAAGTAGACGATCAAAATATATGCAAAAGTAGACTATCAAAATATATGCAAAAGTAGACTATCAAAATATATGCAAAAGTAGACTATCAAAATATATGCAAAAGTAGACTATCAAAATATATGCAAAAGTAGACTATCAAAATATATGCAAAAGTAGACTATCAAAATATATGCAAAAGTAGACTATCAAAATATATGCAAAAGTAGACTATCAAAATATATGCAAAAGTAGACTATCAAAATATATGCAAAAGTAGACTATCAAAATATATGCAAATGTGTAGATGATGTTCAAGAATTATTTGCTTCCAGTGATTATTTTAACACAGAACACGTCTGATCCGCTGTTCATACTCTAATTTATATTGCTTGAATAAGAAATATTCCCAGGACGAATATATACTTTAATGAATTATTTATATTTGTTCTTTTAGAACTTGGAATACAAAGAAATGAATAAATTATATATTAATTCTGTAGTTATTTAAAACAATTGCATTTTGATACTGAAGAAAGAGTGACATAAACTAAAAGGGATTCTTCATAAAGACCTCATATAATATTTTTATTCGTGAACATTTTTATAGGCGAAAAGTTTTAGAAGCTTTCATGAATCTTGAATTTTAAGTTACATAATCCAAGCTTTTGAATACTTGTCATTATTGTAACTTCTCTGTACATACATCTAACTTCTGATACATATTCAACCGGTTCTGTTGTAATCGCAACATGTCTATACTCTTACATTCACTCCGTGTTTTTCTTTTCAAAGGATAATTTAAAACTGCACTTCTACGTATGATGAATATGAATTGGCATTAATTTATTTAAAATATATAATCTGATTAATGTAGATTCATATATTTGTAAGATGAAAATAAATAGTATTGAATACTTTTATGTGTAAAATATTTACAGCAGCTGTTAGTTGATGCATTCACGTAAATGTAAGATATAGCAAAAGTTAAGTTTTTCTTTGATTATTGTGATTTTTGAAAATAACGAACGATCATTTTTCCTCTCCTCCAAGACTATATCATTTTAAATTTTCGTCTACATCGGGTTTGTTTTCATTATGATTTGATGTCTGACTCCATCATTTGAGTGAATTTCATTTGAAATCTGATAACACTCGAAGCATGCCGAGTTGAGATCTCATGCTACTATGGGTGTCTGTTGCATCTGGATTTCATAACTTCGTGCAAGTTTAAGCGATGGCTCATATCATGATGGGTATCGATTTCATTCTAATCTGACAACACCTGCATGGGCTCGTCCTGAAGACACGTGAATTTTAAGTGCGAAACAAGACCTATATTAAGACTGCGTATGAACTCAAAGGAAGTTATTTCTTCTTTAGTAGTGTTAAAATTGGGTTTTTGTCATTTATGCACTGTTGGGTATCTGATTTCATGTCACGGCATCTGTCAAAGCCGCCTATATACAATAGGCAACTCGTGGATGTTTAAGCATTAATGAATCCAAGTTACTGAGGCTGCATACGGCATGCTTGTCACGCAACAGCATATGTTTGTATTGATATTTCCAGTCTACAAAATTCGCAAAGGAAGCGATTACTTAAGGATCTTCTGTTTTGATCGATAATTAGGTCTTATAATATCCATGCAATGCCAAAAGTTGTCTGATGCAACCAGCGCGTTTAAGTGAAACATGCTTATTTAGCGTAACAATTCATAGAAAATAAGTTCTATCGTAAAGAACAATGAAAAGGCGCAGTCAATTACTTCGGCTTGTCGGTTGCGTTTAATAACGACCATGTTGATTCAGTCAATGGTGGGATAAAATAATACGTGGATGAAAATATTGCTAGTGTGCCCGCACTAACACACTTAATAACATAAGAGAGCATAGAATGGGAATATTAAACGAAGAAAATGAAGATATTGACGTCTTAACTTTAGCAAATGTTCGACTTCTTTTACTTAGAGTAAGTTGTTTTGATAAACCCAAACGTCAAATCTTAAAGGTCTTTATTGCAATTGTTTATCATTACTGGAATCAAAGTAAACTCATTTCAGATGGGAATGTTGATAAATGATAAGCGACATCTTATTATTGATTTTGCACCACCATTAGTACTTGCAAAGGGCAAGTATCAAGTGTAAAGGACATATATTGCGTGTAAAGGACACTGGAGCTAGCAAATTAATTTCGATAAGGTTACATTCACGACTACGTGTCAATCAAGAGCTTCTAGCAGCAGCACAAACCATCCTCAACACGACTATCCAAATGTATTAGGTGGCTATCGAGAGTAAAATAACTAGCATGGCCGAGTTTGAAACTTTTTTGGCGGAACAGAAAATCATCGACAAATGACGAGCACGCATAAGAGACTGTCCTGGTAGCGAATTTGCAGACAATAAAGATCGTGTAAATGAATTATCTCTATGTGTTGCACATTGTATAGAGCTTGCTTGCTAAATCATGGGTAATAAAGGCAGCGACTGTAATCGGGGAGTTAAAAGGGCAAAAAGGGCAAAAAGGCATGATTCCACACTACTTTTCTAACAAATATATGGAGTGTTTAAGCAGCAGAGTTGCTTAAACACGATTTGAAACATTTCCATCTGGGCAAAGTTTTTCTATATTCAAACTTATACACAATCATACATAACTTCTCTTATTCAGTTAAAATTTGTTTAATTTATAGGGAATATTGGTCCTAACATGTTCTAACTTTGAAACTATCCAGTCTATGCTGTAATATAAAGAGACCGCTTTATTATACAAAATCATATTTAATCCAGACTCCACTGTTTTATCTAGGCTCCATTTAATTATCCATCCTCCACTTTTCATCCACACTCCATTGTAGTATCCAGACTCCAATGTATTATCCTGAATTCATTGTATTATCAGACTACAGTGTTTTATCAAGACCTTAATGTATTATCCCAACTCCACCATATTATCCAAGCTCAAATGTGTATCGTAACTTTTGCAATCGTCAACATTTAATCTAGGATTTAGCTTAACATTGCGCACACAAAAAGCGACAGCGATATAAATGTTGCAGTAATTTCAAATGTACTACATTGTGGAATTGAGTGAGATCAGAGACGCAACGCACTCAAAATAGTGAACACTATCGATTCACTAAAAAAAAATAAAATCGTTCAAATGGCATGAAACTGGATCGTTAGAGCTTCAAAGATCTGACCCAGGAATCTTGCCAATGCTAGCTGACATAAACCTAGTATTTTTATACACATGATTTCACATGTACATGCTCTGCAACTGCATTTATGAATACGGGGTTGCAAACGAAACTAATTAAAATAAATCGCCCTCTAGATATAACTCTGCCTACGGGTTACAATTTAAATTATAATACTACCACTGATCCATGTTTCAAACATCGAACACTAACTGTGCTGGCTGAATTCAAGGACACCATACACCCACGCATATATATATATATTAATCGACTGAATTAGATCCGCGCTGACACGAGAGAGCAGCGTGATAATCTGCACTGAATATACGTGGTTAAAGTGTACAATATATCATAAGCACAGTCTATACGCAAGGTAAAACATAATTAAGAGAAACGTTCACTTAACGTTACCTCTACCTAACCATAGATCACCTAAGTCAGTGGCGTCACTAGTAATGGTGTCACCCAGTGCGATAACTCCTGATGTCACCCCCATGTTCCTCCTTCCTGCACAAAAATTCACAAATTTTATAGACAGTCATTTTCATGTCACTCCGTCTGATGGTGTCACCCGGTGCGGTCCTTACACACTTAGTGATGCCGCTGTCAAAATTACACCATTCGACTCGAATATGTAAGTATAGGTACATTTTGTGACTATATTTCTTTGTTCAACCGTGGCTAAGTTTTCGTCTGGTTTGAACATTATTATGTTATTTCAAGGCTAACGTTTGTTAATGCACAAAGAAAGATTATGTTGATTTTTCTGCCATACTTTGTTTCTTTATTCATTTCTATGCCGCCCTATTTTTCAAATACGGCACGTAAAAAGAAGTTCAACTTCAGATTGCTGAACAAAAACTAAACGATCATACCATCAAATGCAAACGAAGAACTTCGAACCGCTGAAGTTTTAGCCTTAAAGTAGTGTCATGCCGCCTCCAAGCCTTAAAACAGCATTCAAAGCTTTCTACTCCTCAAATGAAAGTGACGACGTTCAATAAGTCTTAGGAACTCAATGGGCACATTTTAAAAAAGGTAGACAAGAAGAAAAATGAAAATTCACCTATGGGAAAAGCTAAGATCCTGATTTAAAACAGTTTTCTAGGGAACAGAGGTAAGATTGCATACCACCCAAATACCCCCCAAACAGGACAGGGAAGTAATTGTCCGGAAACATCGTCAAATTATTGATGTCTGCACGTCTGAGGGAGAATTTCAAAGAAACTCATGTGGCTGCTTATTGAAGACCAAAAGTCTTTAAAACCCATCTTAGATATGCCAAGCCAAACTGAAATAATTGAACGGAAAAAGGAAAACATTTGTGTAAATATGCTTGTGAATTCTACACTAAAGAGTTTATCAACATGAGTTGCTTACAAAATGAACTAAACGTTAGGATATGTCTGTCAAAACGATATTTACGTCATGTATTCAAGTATCTCTGCCGTATAAAGGTGAATCACTTTACTCGAGTTAGAAAATGAAAAGAGACACAAAAAGAACAAGGTAAAAAAACTCGAAACCCATTACAACTTAGATGGATACTCCCTCCAGTTCCAAATCACACATATTCAAACTGTAAATATTTTTTTAGTGAGTAATCACCAGAAGATTCATTGCATTTAATAAAATATAATAAATCCATCCGCTTATATATATATATATATATATATATATATATATATATATATATATATATATATATATATATATATATATATATATATATATATATATATATATATATATTTATATATATTTATATATATATATGATTGCTTGGCAAATTGATGTTTTACGGCACAACACATGAAAGGCATTAATAATAAGCTTTCTTACTGCAAACAATCTACCAGAATTGTCGTGTTATATTATACTTCAACAAATGCACCTGCTCAAATACCTTTCAGAAAAATTCGACCCATGTACTTTTCTTCATAACAGAAAAAAAAAACATTGTGTCAAAAGGACACATTTTTATCTTCATGTTTTAATATTGTTGCTTGTTTAATGCAATCCTTCAGCACATGATTGGCTATACATGTTGGCCAATATATCTCATCGAGAAAGAGTCCTTGAAAACCCATGGAAGACCCATGACGATATCATGCCTGCAATCTGAATTCGATCATATAAAGTAATCTGTTCTATCAGTATAAAAGAACGGCTAATTGAATTTCGCATAATTTTGCAACAATGTTTCTGTGACAACGCGAATCATGTTCGGCTTCATTTTATTTCTGTAATTGATTAAATTGTTGAACTTTACATACGGAGTACTCGTGTTATGTTCTATATATCTGCTCAGACCTCTGTTATTGAATTCTATACTTTCATATTTCCTTTTTATTGCTTGCTCGATCCGGGCAAGAACATCGGTGTCAGTCATCTCTTAGATAATGATAACCAATTATAATAAAGAGTTGAGATCACTCACCCTCACTACCTCCTGACACGGAGCAATGCAAAAGTCTGGACAGTTTGCTTAACCAAGACTGTCACTACAATTGCCACTGCACACAGTTAAACTCGATACTTTTTTTGACCAAAGTGTCTCTACAAATGCCGCTAAGCAAAGTAAAAGCATCTATTACCCGCTTTACCAATCTCTCCCTGCAAACGCCACTGAGAGCAGCTGATGGATTCAACCAGAGAGAGAGAGAGAGAGAGAGAGAGAGAGAGAGAGAGAGAGAGAGAGAGAGAGAGAGAGAGAGAGAGAGAGAGAGAGAGAGAGAGAGAGAGCTTTACAATTTTTCAGGCATATCGCTACCATGTCTGCAGTGTGGCACCATACAGTGATGTCTAGCAGTGGGGCATCATGCCGCAGACATGCAACATAATATCTCAGCAAATCACATTATCATGACACCAGGCCGACCAGTCTTAACACTAACCTCTTAATGCTGAGCGCACAACGAGGCAGCTGTTCGCATTATTTTTTAAATCTTTCGTATGATTAAGCCTGGTTTCAAACCCACGACCTCCCGCATCCGCAGAGGGCACTGTAACCACTAGGCCACCGAAGGACACTGTAACCACTAGGCCACCAGAGGACAATGTAACCACTAAGCCACCGGAGCGGTCAACAATTCAAGAAGCCTAATTGAATCTTGTACTCTATGCATATTCTTGCCATCTGAAAAGTCACTTATTTTCATTTTAAACAATAACAAAGAAAAATTGGATGTGTAAATATTTAACATTTTAACATCTTATGTTATCTATCTTTAAACAACTATAATTTTTTTTTTACCTTAAGATGTGTAACTCTGTCAAAATATAACATTGTATACTTCAAATCATACATCTTTATTATACTAAATACACCACTCCTCTATTGTTATGAAGTGAATCCAAAATAATCTTGAATTTTTTTTTTTATAAAAGGCCAAAACAAATAAAAATGTTCCGCATAAATTTCAAAACCGGACATGTACTGGTCCGCCAAGAATCGTGACTAGGTCAAAATGGAGTTGTCCATAATTCACAATAGTTCCGGTAACAATATTATAGTTTAAAATGAGCATTTTCTATTTTCACTGAATAGTGCAAACAGTGTTTTTCCTCTCAATAATATGTAGGTACAACATGATCAAGACTGGATACCATGTTATTTGAGGAGTAAAAACAAGTTTATTATTTTATGTTTAACAAAAAGTCCATAAATAATTTACGTGGTCATTTTAAAGTTGGTTGGTTGGTTGGTTGTTGTGGGGCTTAACGCCATTTTGCAGCACACAATAGGCTATACATGGCGGAAAGTATTAATGGTGGAGGAAGAAACCGGGAAATCCGCGGAAAGAACCATCGACATTTTAAATATGAGATCAGATGCACATAAATGTGTGCATTTTTTAAAATAAATAAATAAAATAAAACATTATTAAAATAAGGAACAAATTTTTCTTCCGGTGAATTTGTCAATGCGTATATAATTTTGATAATCATGTGATTTTAGTCATCATGTTAACATGGAATACGCCTTCGAATAACGAAAATGTATAGTTCCAGGTCTGATATGTACAGTTTGTATAAGAAAAATATCCACAGGAGGCATTTACTTGGATACATTTGGTCTTTATGGTTTTATTAAAACTTGATATTCAAAGAAGAAATGCAGTTACGTTACCATAACAACTTTTTCTGGATGCTCTAAACAAACCTAACGTCATAGTTTTACTGTTCATCTTGTGCTATATATAGTCGACTAAAATATACTTTTAAACGATTGTATGTGTTACAAATATTATCATTTGTAATAACTCTAAAACAATTTTCTATGTTACAAATATAAACATATTAAATTCTAAACGTTTGGCAATAGTTTTGTACGTCGTTTGAAGATATTTTATTTTCGAAGCGTTTCCAGTTTCAAGCAATAATATAATGATTGTTTAGGCTTAAGCCATTTAAACTCAAACTCTTTCGAAACAGATCGGCTATAAAAGTCATTATATCACTGATAGTTCATAAAAATATTGTGATATACCAAATAAAAATGCATCACACTTCTGATAGTCTATGAAGACATGAGATAAGTGCTAAATAAAAATTTATCACAATTCTAATAGTCCATGAATACACAGAGATATGTGCTAAATAAAAATTTATCACAATTCTAATAGTCCATGAATACACAGAGATATGTGCTAAATAAAAATTTATCACAATTCTAATAGTCCATGAATACACAGAGATATGTGCTAAATAAAAATTTATCACAATTCTAATAGTCCATGAATACACAGAGATATGTGCTAAATAAAAATTTATCACAATTCTAATAGTCCATGAATACACAGAGATATGTGCTAAATAAAAACGTATCACACTTCTGATTATTCATGAAGAAATAGTTGTGTGTGATAAATATAATTCCTAAAAATAGGTATATGTGCTAACAAAAACAATTGTGCCGACAAAGTAGTAAAGTTGTCACGAATAAGTAAGCTAGATGAAAAATGATAATGTTACTTCTTAATATAATATATATTTACCTTGTGGAAATAAAAATATAGGTAATAAAACTTGTTTTCTATCAAGTATAAAGATTTGAAAATGAAACCTGTTTTACTAGGTTATATAACTAATTTTGAATGCATAGAGGTAACCTCGGTTATTTAAACACGAATGAATGTCGTCTGTTACTTTGTTATTTAAACACGAATGAATGTCGTCTGTTACTTTGTTATTAAAACACGAATGAATGTTGTCTGTTACTTTGTTATTTAAACGCGTTTGCATTCTTTATTTAGCTCACCTTTCAGATATCATTCAAAATCTTGAAAGAAAGAAACCGAATTTTCTAAAATAATGCAATGATTCAATTAAATATTTTGGGATATTGAGCAAATATGAAAGTCGTTGATTAGTAAACATTACTACCTAGAAAATCACATAAAATGTTAGGCAGCTGTTATCTTCACGTTTAATCACGTGATCTTAACTAATCGGGCGTCATTTGCTAATCACGTGTTCGCTAATTCTTTTAGTTCCATACAGGTGGTAGCCGCATGTGGGATGGCGACTAATTAAGAACAGCTGTTGACCCAGAAATAAGTTATATAAATGAATATTCAGCAAAATATGGTCCCTGCTACAAAAGGGTTCGATCTTGCATATATTCGAAAACTAGCTTGCAACGATTAAAGAGAATTAATATCGCGAAGACCATCTTGAATAGGACATTTCTGACCACAAATAGAACTTAATGTTTAAATTTTTACATTTTTATGAGCGGATGAACATTTTGCGACGTTGCGAATACAGGATGAATGGCAATGTTCAGAACGTCTTCAGGCAGAAAATGTTTGGATTATCTTGAAATAGAGACTTGAATATTCACATCATTCATCAACACTCACCTTGCATGACCGACACATAGCCTTTCTAACTAACATTCATACCTAGTGATAAAAAAATTCTTACTGACCAGCAACCCTTCAAGTCACAAACCTCTACTAATTCAGTGCTAATGACCAGCAATCAACAGTTTTACTAATCAACATCCATACTTACTGACCAGCTCAAAGTCTATATGACTAGAAACCACATATACTAACCAACGACTTCAACTACTACCCAAAACACAATGTATAATTTTGTAACATTTGATATTTTAAAATTTTATTTAAATTTTTTACTATTTCCAAAAATTTTCTTTAAATATTAAATTAGTTGAGAATATTTCTGTATTTTGTAAAGGTGTGTGATCGTCTGTCTAAAATAAGGTGCTACTATTAGTAGCTTACCTCCTTAAATTAAATCATACACTTGTTCAACTATTATTGTTAGATTGTGGGTTAGTAGGTGTTTTTGTTTTTGTTTTTGTATGCTAGTCATTAAGACTGTTTCTTGTAAAGTAGACGTTGCTAGGAATAGGTACTGATCGATAAATCTGTATTGGAAAATCATTTGTTTTTATTATATTAGTTGTTGAATGCAGTCGTAGCTCTGACTGTAACAAAGCAGACTTTATTACAATAGGTGTTGTTATTGCATGCTATCGTAACCCTTACTGCAATGAGTATTACAATTTGTAACATTGATAAAATGGTAACATTCGACTGCCACTTTGTCAAATTATTTCAATTTCAAATAATGATCAAACTTTTCACTGCTAATAATATTTGATAATATCGAACTGACGGTGTGGATCGATAGCGTTTGTCGTCGGTAAACAATATCTGTCAATTTCGATCTTTGTTCAAAATTATGTATGGGTAATAGATTTCCGACGTTCTATTGAACAACGTATAGCCTAAACTTTGTCAATTGTACATGTATAATGCTATATATTGGCAACGTTTCCATTCCTGAGTATGTATGTATGTATGTATGTATGTATGTATGTATGTATGTATGTATGTATGTATGTATGTATGTATGTATGTATGTATGTATGTATGTATGTATGTATGTATGTATGTATGTATGTATGTATGTATGTATGTATGTGTGTATGTGTGTGTATGTGTGTATGTATGTATGTATGTATGTATGTATGTATGTATGTATGTATGTATGTATGTATGTATGTATGTATGTATGTATGTATGTATGTATGTATGTATGTATGTATGTATGTATGTATGTATAGTAGTAGGGGAAAGTAAGAATCCGAGCTCAACAACCCCTCTAGACCTCCAAACAAATACAAAATACCTAGGCAACGTAATAGAACACCTGTTGCAATCAATAATTGCGCTAAGAATCCGAGCTCAACAACCCCTCTCCCCACCCCTCCAGACCTCCAAACAAATACAAAATACCTAGGTAACGTAATAGAACACCTGTTGCAATCAATAATTGCGTTAAGAATCCGAGCTCAACAACCCCTCTAGACCTCCAAACAAATACAATAGAACACCTGTTGCAAAATACCTAGGTAACAGGTAAAATTTAATTACGTGATCTTCCAAAATAGGCAAAATGATGTGTCAGACTCAATTTTCCAAATCATTATGATTTAGCAGAGCGTGGCGATTGTGGACTAAATTACGCATTAGAATTCCAATAAGGTAAGTGGTATTATACCTCATTACCAACTGTTAATGTCTCAACTGTAGATATCAAAAATATTTCATTATCATGGTAATAGAGGCTAAACTTTACTTTACCGCTGACATAACGACGTGACTCAAACAAATCTTTTATTTGTGATTTGTTAAGAGGGTATTTTTTGTCGATAAAATACACCTTTGACCGATCAAGATCAATTGTAAGTTTGGTGTATTTATGCTGACTAATCGGACAGTGAAAGTTGTTAAATTCCGCTAGCAACTTTTGATACAATTGTTCGAGATAATTAAAATACTCGCTGTCATCAGATCTGATGAGCGAAAGTTTTAACTTGTCACGGCTACCACTAAAGCATATGCCTGATGTTTCATTATTAATTTCAACTGTCAATGGTTTGCCGTCCATCATTAGATATTTGATTTTGCTACTGTAGCTATTTGTTACTGTCAAATTTTCAAACATTATTTTTAAAGTTTAGATAAAATTTTAGTTTGCAAAGATAATGTCAAATATATCTCTATCATCATGACAATACCCAAGTGCAAATGTATCTACCCCATTTTCGCAATAAAGTTTATCATCAAAATTGCTCAAACCGCGTTTGATAAGGACATCTGTTTCGAGCTTATGATGATTTGTCCGAATTGACATAGCTCTTATAAAACTAACACCACCATCAAGCGCGTACTTGTAGTCATCAAATTTTATAAACTTTTTAACAAAATCACGAGGCAGACCTTTTGCTTTTTTTTGTTATTTTATTATTGTCTAACAATACGGCATACATTGTACTACGTAATCCGATAAAGTATTTGATAGCGCTCGAGTTCATTTCATCTTTGAACTTACCAATAACCTTTTTATTTGTGTCGTCATGAAATTTACTGTCACGTGGGTAATCGGAAATATCAAACAGATATCTATTATCATGCATATCCTGATAGACGTCCTCGCATTCGATTTCATATACGAGCGAATCAGTATCAGTAAATAATAATCTACTAGCCGGCCATTGATTTTTAACAAAATTATAATGAAAATCATACATCAGCCACTTTGATAAATCTAACACTGAAGCTCCAACGTAGATCGGCTTGTTTAGTTTTAGATTTGTTTTTCTTCTTTGTATCGCAACAAGATTCTCATTAAATATTTTCATGCTCACAAAATCATCGTCTGACACAAGTTTGTTTCTGCGATTGACATCATTGACTAGTTCGATATTTACGCGTTTCCTAATATTGTCCATCGTCTTACCAAAAACAGAATTGTTCATCAGTTTGAAAAAGTTTTTCTCAAAATCAGTTTTTGCCGCAGCTCTTCTTGTAGTGTTCGAGTTAATATAACCTCTCATCCACGGTGACTGATTAAATTTTAGTACGCGATGAACTTTTCTCAACATAAGACCAGCATCGACTGCTTGTTTTAAAGCTTTGTAATGCAAAACATAATTACGTTTATGAAGCAAATTTGGTACTAGTTTCTTTACCATAGAATGTTGTCTTGGTAATGCTGACGCTTGTTGTTCTTCTGATAACAAACTATATTCTATAACCATCGATTCCGCGCAGAAAGGGTAATCGTTATGCAATTTGTGTAGCGAAGTTGGATAATCGAGATCAACTTCAACGAAATACGAAACATCGTCGGGTATCTTTTTTTCTGTCTCTGATAGAAATTGATCAGCCGTGATCCAATGAAATCCACCAAACGGCATTGATTCTGCCATCGAATACCCGTACAAGTTATTGCAATCTAGATAAACTATATACTTCGAAGGAAGGTCAGGATTATACTCTTTCAAATATTTGTTGTTTGCTTCAGCATACTTCTTCGTTATCACACTAATACCGCCTCGGATACCTTTTTCGATAAAATTGAACATATCCACGTCTGTCAGTAATTCCAACCTTACCTTACTAAACTTTAACAGAGCATCCCATGACAGTCCGGGGGCAGAATAATACCAGCAAGGATCTAGTCCGTAATTATTATAACTCACTTCTCGAAAACTTTCAAAAACATCTGCTAATAATAACACGTCAGTTTTCAAATACAAATCGTGATAATCACCAAAAGTCTCACAATCAAACTCTTTCCAGATATCTTGTGCATACCTGTACTCATCATCAGTTATATTTTCATTTTTAAGTTGCGAGTAAAATTTGTCTTTGCCAGGTAAAGATGTTTCATCAAATTTACTCCAATCGTCGAGATATTCGTATGGAAAAACTCCCTTTTTAGCTAATAGATTAAATTTATCTCCAAAACAGTCTCTTAGGTTATTAAATTTACTACAACCTTTTACTAACTCATCTAACGATGCTGCCATAAACTGCAGGCTGTCAATAAAACGTAATTTACCTAGCGTAACTGACATATACTTTTCAAAATTATTTGGAATGCATTTGATGACATTATTGAGTTTTAGATGAGCTTTTATCTCAGGATCACCAAAAGCTTCTACGATGATGTGACTATCATATCCTCGAAAATTGTGAAGAATAACTGGAATAAAATCTGGAGCGTGAAATTTTAAATTACACTGGTCATGAGCCGCTCCACGATACTGTCCGGTCAAATGGCAATGGTCACGTACTTTTTTGTTATCGTCAAAAGCTTTTTCACAAATATAACAAATTTTCGCTTGCTCGTGATCAGATTCTTGTTGAGGTGTTAATTTTAACATTGGAGTTACTCTTTTCAAACGATAAGTTATATGATCAACTTCGCTGATCAATTGCTTGAGAAGCCAGACAGCTGGATTTTTACCACGATAGAGTTGGATTGGTTTAGATAATCTCGAATCAGCGCAACAAACTACCTTGTACGCTACTCCGCACGGAACATGATTTTGAATTTTTCTTGTACTCGATTGGTTAGGATCATTTTCTACGCCAAGTACAGGTTGAAGTAAGCATTCGAAATCGACGTATATGACGAAAGGAATTTTTAGTTTATGATTATGATGGACAAACTGTAACACGCTATCTTTTTTAGATGGCATTGTTATTCTTTGTACGTCACTACAGTACTGCAAATGCTTTTGTAATGTTTCATTGTCTCTACAACCGTGCAAGCAGCGATAACAAAAGAACTTTTTGTTGTTATTTTTATTATACTGTCTTCCAACTAGTCTGTTAAAGTTTTTGATCCAAACGTAATGACTTTTATAAAACAGTAAATTGATAGTCGATTGTGAAGCTTTTTCTGAAATATACCTCGGATAGACATTTTCTTTTTCATCTAATCCGAAAACGTTAATCGAAATATTATTTTGCTTTTCAAACTTTGGTATTTGATTTTCTGCCACTGGAAAGTCAATACCAGCACAATTTAATCTTGACACGTGACTGATATACTTCTCAACACGATCAGCATTTTTTCTGCTGGAAATAACGCGGAAAGAACAGCCCATTGGAAACATTTGCTATCGACGTTTTTTATGTTTATACAGCACTGTTTATTTTTTATTTTTGGTGGCAGGTCGATATACGAACTACCGCGTAATGCGTCATATTTCATCGTGTGAAACAAAATTTCCTTGATCATTTCAAACTTCCAACCCGAACCTAATTCGGTAAATTCTTCTATTTTTTTCCAAATTTCTTGGTGTATTTCATTAGATAGTGACAAAAGATCACTACCAAGTAAAACACGTCTAGATTTTGCGTTGATGTAAGGGTCTGCAATTTCCTTGTTAGTAGATTCTTCCGTCACAAGTAGTTTTGAAAATATAACGTGATATTGCACTAACAATCTTAGACCCTTGTGTTTTTCAAGCTCACGTTTTACAGTCGTCTGTAGCAGATGAAAGAGATTTGTTTCAGAAAAATTTACTAAAACGTTTTGATTATCAAACTGATAACTATTATCAAAACCTGTAAAAGCAGTCGCTATTTTATCAGGTTCTCCCATAAGACTTCTCTTGGCTATATCACGCAATTTTAACATTATTATATTATAATATAATCTCTAATTGATAATTTACCTCACACTGCGCATGCGCTAAACAACAATTCGAGATAAAAAAATATCACCTATAATATAATGACAGTAAATCTGACAAGCGCACGTGAGCAAGAGGTATATCATGTTTATCCGAAGTACAACCTGTACGCTGGAAATGCACTTGGTTCGGTTATTAATATCATTACTGGAATATCTGTTGGTAAAGCAACGTCAGCGGGTTATACGATTAGTGTAAAGGGAGATAATACTGAAAGAATTACGATGTTTAGAAAAGATTTTATTTACACGTTATTTTGCGATGACATTCCAGAGGGGAAACGAGTATATCATTATAACGGTAAAGTCACTGATGATAATATTGAAAATTTATCCTTACAAGACGAGTTTCAGCCGCATCCGGTCTTTGATTTATACGAGGCTAACGATCGCGGTATTGTTAGAAACAGAAAAACTAAAAAAGTTCTTAGTTCTATGAACAATATGGGATATCTTATAGTAACTGTTAGAGGAACATCGACAGATCGAGTTTGTTATACTGGTCATAGGTTTGTTTACGAGGTGTTCAACGGATCTATACCCAATGGTCTGGTTATTAATCATATCAATAATGTAAAAACAGACAATCGATTGGAAAATCTGGAGCTAGTGACCCAACAGGAAAATGTGGGAAAAGGACGAGGTGGTGGTATTAATTTTAGATGCCCAATAAAACCTGTTATTTCGTTAAACCTTGAAACTGACGAGGAGATCAAATTCAAATCAATTACAGCTGCGGCGAAATATTATAATAAAAATCCCAGATCAGTAAAATTTGTAGCTGATGGAGCAACAAAATCAGCTTTTTCAAACAAATATGATGCTAGTATTATTTTTAGATATGATGATTAATAATATTTTGTAATTCGGTTTTAGTCAAACAATGATGAGCAAATGCTATAATATCATCGCAATCAAATTTTAGCGTCGTTACTGCACTTTCATTAATTTTATTTTTTTCTGCTTCTGTTAGTAATATTTTATGAGAATCACCTTGCATTACAATAACGTCAACGGAATATGAACTATAACCTGACAAGCATTTTCTTACCGCTTCGGTCAGTTCGTGGTTGTTTATTATATTAACTTTTTGGTGATATTTTACCTTGTCAGTCATCTTATAACAACAAATTAGATAAAAAGTATATTATAATATGGATATGATGAAACGACTCGTTCAACTATACGAAGAAGATACTAGTGATATCAGCGATAAGGTCTCCACAATCTCTAATGATATGATAGACAAATCTGTTGGTTATAACGAAGATGATATTTTATATAACAACGAGTGTGATGATGGTGAAAAAGTCACCGTCGTTAACAGATCTAATTATAGCAGACCAACCACTGGAAAATATAATGTCAAGTATCACATTGCTAAAAAAATTATAAAATTTAATTTTACCGTTACCGAACAGCAGGTATTTTTGCAGTTAATCAGACCTTTCTTAAACATTAAAATTCCAGACCGACAGAAAAATATCAAATTCGATTTCATATTTGTCAAGATTTTTAATCTAATGACGATCTCTGACGATCGCAGACAATATCTAATATCATTATGTAAACCAGTAAAATGCAAATCTATCAAACGAAAGTATGAGGAAATTTATAATAGCATTATTTCACAGTCGATAAAATCGACCGGGTTGGAATCCAGCTGTTAAATTTATCGCTATACCCACGCCATTTGACTAAACTTTTATCTCCTTTTTTCCTAATCACTTTTTCGATAACGAAAACATCTTGTTCAGTTTTTTGTAGTTCTTGTTCGTAAAAACTACCTACTATAGGTTCCCCTGCCAGATCTTTTAACGCGTACGTTACAGGTACTGTTAAGAGTACTTTATCAACAACAAATACTTCTTCGCTCCAGTTTGGAGTAAATCCTTTTTCAAATATCTTTTTAGTCAAAGAGATTCTAACTTTATCACCGACCTTAAATTTATGTCTGCGGTACATGTTTTCGTTTGCTAATATTGGATTTTTGATAGCGTCATTGGGTGACATTTTCGTGTTATTATATTCGCCTATGATTTGAGAAAGGTCAACGATGTACCTGTTGGTGTTTTTAGCTGTTATATGTTTATGTATCAGCTCGTTTAGCGTGCGATTAAATCTCTCGACAACAACGCTTTTGCCTTCGTTTCCTGTAACGTATATTTTAATATTATTTTGTTCTAGAAACTGCTCAAACTTTTTGTTGAAGAACTCGGCTCCGTGATCAGTCCAGATTTTGTTTGGTTTTCTTTCGGTACTCGTTATTATTTGTTTTAACGCATCAGTGATTGACGTTCCTGTTTTATCTGAAACTGGCACACTAAAAGCGTATTTGCTGAAAACATCTGTGACATTAAACAAATATTTCTTATTATCGTTAAACTGAGCCATATTAGATACATCTACCAAATCTATTGCCCAGATATCATCTAAAGCGTTTGCAACAACTTTACGTCTCGGAAACTTTTTTTTTTAGGTCTGTGTAGTTCGACTGCAAGATCATCGTATAATTCTTTTCCGAGTCCGAGTTTATATTTTGCTCCTATCATTCCCTGAACAAATCTTCTATCAAAACGTTCTCGTAGATTTGTTGGCTCCATATCATGTAATTCGTCTAACATTACTTTATCACAATCTGCTTTCGAGTTTTCATGATCACGATAACAGATATCGTGACGCATTGCTATTGCATCCACTTGATTATAAGGCTCTTGTCCTGGCAATGGATTGTCGTTTTCATCTAGTTGTTGATCTAGCGGATTGTAAGGCCCTGTATACCGATGACCTGGCAAGGTCCAACCGCCTTTTGGTTTTGGTAATTTACCAATTAGTTTATGTATATCTATACCTAACCCTATTATTTCTCTGTTGTTACAACGTTGACAGTACGTAATGATTTTATCTTGTTCTATGCAAAGATCTTTGTCACAATCACAATTGCATTTCATTTTATTTTATTTTGTTTCATAAGATTAATCGTCGATCAAGATAACTCTATCAACGCTAGATCCTACTTGTTTTTTCAAAAACATACTTTTCTTTCTACCACAGATTGCACAAATACTTTTTAACATCGTTCTATTATTTTTCGTTTTTTCCGTCATCTCATCCTTGTTCTCTGTTTTAGTTTTGCATTTGAGACAGTATGTTGACATTATTATATCAAGGAGTTTAGATAAAATTGATTGCAATATTATCATTCGCATGAGAAGGATGCTCATCAAATTGTAAAATAAACTTTAAAAAGTTTTTACTCCCAGAGCTTTTACTCTGGTGCATTTGTCTGACAAACATGATACAATAATAACCACAAGCTGATGTTCCAATCGGCTGTAGTTGATTAGACGAATAATTTATTTTATCAAATTTTTTAAAAATATATTTTTTTATGAGATCGCTTGGAGGAAGTCCGAACGAATCAAAATAATTCTTATCGTGGACAGCAACCCAGTGGGTGCCAGAGCCATCATTGAAGTTTTCAATATTTACAACACAAGAACCGCCTGTTGGTACGTCATCGAGTTCATCCTTGGAAAATACTCCTCGAAATCCAACTACGTCCTTCAATTTTTCAATGATGTCAAAATTGCTCAATAACGTCTGGTCCCTGGTAGAGTTAATCCGCGTCCGATTCCTAGTAAGTTTGGCAGCAGACTTCCCGCTAGTCCCGCCAAAAGTGGAGCGAAAGGAATAATTCCTCCTTGTTTTGTTTGTTTGCGTTTTGTTGTCTTTTTTTTCGATGATTTTGTTTTTATCGGCGACTTTTTCGGCGACTTTTTCGTTGGCATTTTCGGCGAATTTTTCGGCGACTTTTTCGTTGGCATTTTATTTTATACTGTTACATAAAATTAACGATAGATTTGTTTGATACCACGACCTTCGACTGCTTTCTTCGTTGCGCCAGAGACTGCTCCTGACGCAGCCGCAAGTCCAAGTGTACCAAGTACTGGTAAAACTTTGCTAGCTATTATTGATAACGCTGGTCCAAAAAATCCACCTTCTTTTGACATTGCAGTTACCTGAGAAACAGATAATTTCAGCACAAAAGGTTTGTTGCGATCGAGTTTATTGATTTGTTGTTGCGTTAGCATGACTTTTACTGCAATTTTATTTGAAGTTTCCGGAGAGATCATCAAAGAATTAGAGCTGCGTTTAGCAACAGCTGCTGATAATTTTTCAACTTGACCAGATGTTAGGTATATTTCTCGAGTTGTGTATTTGGTTTTCATAATGTTATATCCAAGTTGTTAGATTAAACTTGTACTGTCATTCTTCCTTTGATTGAATCGATGGTCAGAAATCGATCACTAACCAATAGCGCGTATACGTTATACTGTTCACCTGGCACATCGCCCAGTGTCCACGTGACCTCAATATCTGCAGTCGATCCCACAACACGCTCCAAATGTTTTGATACGTCAAAGTAAAAGATGGGATAGAGCGTTCGAAACTCTTCTATTGATATTTGAGATCCACTGTCCGCGTTCTGATATTTTTGCATTGCTTCCATAAGATACATGTACGGCCGAGAGATGTTTCTGTTGGCGTCTACGGCAAAATTACATTCGATTGCACGTTCGGGATACTGTTTGGAATTTACTCTCACAAATATTCGTCTAACGTCTGGGTTATCGAATACGGAGTTGTTTATTTCCTGATTGTTACGACGTGCTTGTCGTTGAAATACGACGGACAAGTGTCGCGGTAGTTGTTCGCTGGGCGTGGTCGTTACACGCCACGTGTAATCAGTCGCGTTGGGAATGGCTGTTTGATAAATCCTGTTCTGTTGGAAGTGTATCATTTTTGTAAAGGTGGCTAGTAAAGATTCGAGCTCCATCATTTTAGCTAATGAAGGGACAACCCGAGGTATCCACAGTGCTAATCTTGTAATAGAAAACTGTCCCTCAGCCACTCCAACAACACGCATTATGCAATCGTTTTGATCAGCTCGATCTAAAATTAGGGTATGTTTTATTCCTCGAAAGACTTTGTTATAATCACGGCAAAATCCAAAGATTGTACTTAACGGAAGCATCATCGTTATTTGGCGAGATTCTGCGGCAAATGCTTTTCGTTTGGTAAATCCCTCGTTATATCTTATGTTACGTGCACTAATAACACCGTTTATAAAATTTAACATCGCAGCACCATCTGCGGCTGCTTCTGGTGGAGTTATACCAAGATTATTACAAGCGGTAATAAGTGAAGCTCTTGTGGCGTCTGCATCAGCAGCTGCACCTGGTGCGGCTATACCAAAATTGTTAGCATTAGCAATAAGAAAATCTCTTACAATTACAACATCTGCAGCGGCATTAGCTCCGTGTGTTTTTACACCTCTTAAAATAAACTCGCTCGACACAGTTGTCCCTAGTCCAGTATCTTTGAACCACATCATGTTTGTGGCTATTGATCTGGAATAGTCATCGCTAAACGAAACGATGTTAAGTATTGTACTCGCTATGGGTAAATGCATTGAAATATCTTCTACGGTTTGATTGGCCAGTTGGTATCGTGCACTCTTAAACAAACTCCATCCATTATTGACGAGAGCGATTTCTGCATCAGCTGCAATATCACCACCTGCTGCAGCTAATATTCGGCCACGCACTTCTAACATTGCCTTATGGGGTAGTAGAAACACGTCCTCGTCTCTTGTGTTAAAAGTTCTAACCCCAGTTTTATTCGGTTCGTTCGAGTTCTCATCGAGATACTCGACATACTCTAATTCTGTTACAGCATCGTCAGTATCAATTTCTTCTGCAAAGTCGAGATAGTTTTAGCTGACATTTATTTTATAATCGTTACACAAAATTAAAAGGCAGCAGGGGTCATCGGTTTTGTTTTCTTTACAAGTTTATGTACTATTTCTTCACCACTCGGCGACAATAATTTTTTTGTTGTATCTATCATAGCTCGTTTTGTTTCTTCTGTTGGCGCAATATCTGATATTACTCGTTTTATTTCAGACACCGTAGGTGTTGTTGAAGGTCCTTTAATCTTATCAGCAATCTTTTGCCCTACTGCAGTGCCTGCTGAAGATGCCGCCCCTGTCGCGAAAGCTTTACAAGCGTCAAGTGCAATGGGCGCTACTTTACGCGCGATTCCTGGAATATTCTCTGCAATTGTTGTAAATATATTTCCAAAAAATCCACCTACGATTTTTCTTCGATAAACTTTTCTTCGTCTCATTTTATAAAATTATGTACACAAAATCACATGCCTAGGCAGTGCGTAGGTGTAAGTAATACGTGACTATCTCGTTGTTCACGTCTATGTGTCGTCCGGATTGGTCTGTGAGTTGCATTGTAATGCTTGTAATTTGATTCTCAGGTGTTATTGGATAGTAGATAATCTGTCGGGGATTGATTTGCATGAGAGAACCTGGTGGGACTTCTGGTGAGAAACTGTAGATCGTTAGCCCGCGGTTGCCTTTTGACGTATAAGATCCAGATGCGATAGAGCAATTGATGAGTATTGTATTTACTTCTGTGATATCTACTGGTAGTTCTCCATCAAATGTCAAAGATTTATCTTCACCGGTGGTATAGTATAAAACTCTAGTAAAACCTAACATCTTTCCAAAACTTCTTTCTTCAAAGATGACTTTCATATTTCTTTTCACTGTTATCCTAGCTCGTAAGGTGTTATAATTCGCCGCTAATTCGAAATTATCAGCATTCCCACCAGCTTTTGTTAGAAGCTCTTTTATTGTTCTGTTTAGATCAGTAATGTTATAAGCTCCTTGTGGAATCTGTAGTTTGTATTGTATATCAATAAACTCTTTTTGTGATGTTGGAGATTGTTTAACATTAACGATTAAAATTTCATCATTAATCCCAGTTTTAATATTCGGCATGGCGTTCCAACAAGTACAAGAAATTAATCCAATCTCATACTGTTTTGCAGGATCTAGTTCTATTGGTGGGTTGTAATTTACTGTAAAATTCGCGCTGTTTCCTGTTATTTGTGATGAATCAAGCAATAATGTTGTTTGCATTATACTAATATTTTAGATAAGATCGCGGTGTAAAATTTCGTACTCGGATGATGTTAGTAATCCACTCGATCTTAGATGATCAAGTATATCAATAATTTCGTTATCAATCTCTACACTTTCATTCCCAGCTTCTTTAGAGGATATCAACAGCATTAGCCGATCGACTATGTCTGCGTTTGATGTAAAAACTTTAACTCCACCTCCATTTTTTTCCTCTGGTAATGTTTTATCTCGCATGTTTTCATATTGTTTGAGTAGTCTTTTAAAATTCCAACTTTTGTTATAACCTCCTGGTTTATTTCGATATTGTATTGATGTTTTTAGTAAAATTTCAGCCATAATTCCATCTCTAATACGATCAACTAATACTAAAATATCTTTAATATCTTTAATATCTTTAATATCATCATCAGCACGTGAGCCATCTTCTACAATTCTTTCTAATTTTTCTATCAAATCGTTATAGTTTTCTTCTGGCCAATCTCGAATACTATTAATATTAGTGATATCATATTTTTTCATAAACTCTTCATACTCATCATATTCTATTTTAGACCTAGCTTGTCTTCTGTAAAATATGATAGTATCCTCAGGAGGCATTATTTTTATCATACTTTCTTGTAACGTTTTTTGTTTCTCAGCTAATTCCTCAGTTTGTTCTGACACTTTTTCTATTAACCTCCTTAACTCGTCGGGATTAACAGCCTTTGTTGTTATAGCTTGCTGAAGTGCAAGAGGGTTGTTTATTAATCTATCAAATTCAACCTGTCGTGCAATAGGATCAACAATGTCTCTTACAAGTTCTTCTGCAATTTTTTTATTTTCTTCTTTCGATCTTTCTCCTAGTAAACCTAACAATCCTTTTTCTTTTATTTTTGCTAGTTCTTCTGGAGACAATGTTGGTATTTCTGGCTGCTTGCCAAGCATCGCCTCAGTAACAGGTTTGAAAAATTTGGTTCTTTCTTCTTCTGCTTGAACTTGTCCACGTCGAGCTTCTTCCACCTTTTTCTTAAAAGCCGCTCGAGTTTCGAGAAAATTTTTTAGTAATTCGATTTTCTGTTGATGTTTGTCCATTTTTTTTATACGCTTTACAAAATTATATCATAGAAACGTCTCAAGGCAACAACGAAACATCTTGGTTGGATCACGCGCTAGCTTGTCAAATAAAACGAAACTATATCGATCTTTAGTTGCTCGATGATATTATTCGATAAATTTATCTTTTGTAACATCACCACATTGTTCGTTTGCAATATTTCTCACATCCACATTATCTAGTCCGGGAAATAATATGAAACAACCCGTATTTCGCCTAATAAACCTATCAACATTATAAAAACCTTGAGCAAGATAAACAGAATTACATCTTTTATTACGTGATAGTGAAAAATATGATCTAATCTTGTTCATTTCCTCATTGTTTAGCGGAATATCATCAAAGACGATTATCTTATGCTCTGACAAATCGAGTTCATTCACTGGAACGAGTTCTTCTGGTTGTTTTATCAAAAATATATCATCACCAATGCCAAGGTCATCACGAAGTTTATCATTATACTCACTTAGTAACTCGTATTTGTCTTGTTGGGGGTTGATGGTGTAAATATACACCTTATCATAGTTAAAGTTATTATTGAGTAAAAGATTTAATAACAAATTTGTTTTACCAGATCCAGTTCGCCCAACAATAAGATAATGACAGTCTGGAAGTTCATTGTTATGTTTATGCTTCACCAATCGCTCGGTGTCAAAGTTTATTATCTTCGCCATCGTATAATTTTATGTTATATTAATCCAACAATTTTGTGTAGAACGGTATGTATAATGAGCTACTATACAAAATTTGGAACATTAGCAGTAGATTTATTAACAGAAGGTTACCAGGGTGACTTATCCAAGTATGCGACTCTTGATAAGCTCAAAAATGAAATCAACAATTTGTTAAACGTTGCAAGTGTAGATCCAAATGAAGTTGTAGTTTTCCAGGACAAACAAGGACGATTAAAGACGAGTAATGTACAACTATCAGATGTACTAGTACGAAATCCTACTGCAGTTGCTAATAATATTGTTACTTTTAATAATCAAGGTAAGATAGAAGATTCGGGTAGGTCAGTTAACGATTATGTTAGAAAAGCAGGTGATTTATTTACGGGAAACATTGTTATGAACCAGAACAAGATCACATACCTTGGAAACCCAACTGAGGATAATGACGCTGCTACTAAGAAATATGTTGATGATCAGGAATCAAAGTACGTGTCGGTGCATGGCGGTATAATGCGTGCATTTCTCAACATGAACAATAATGGCATCAATAATCTTAGAACACCAGAATCTGATTTTGATGCTGTAACAAAGAAATATGTTGATGATATCAACAATGAAATCACCAAGTTCAAAACTAATTTTACTAATCACATCACCACGTTTTTAAATTTTCGCAGAAACATAAACAAAACCAATAACGAATTTTTTGGATGTCCGCTGTCTGTTGATATTACACTCGATAATATTAACACAAAACTCAACGATATTATTAGTGGAATTCCTAGTATTGTTGAGAAAACGAGTATGATTAAAATTCCTCACAAGCAGATTAAAAATATTGTCTATACTGTTGCTTCTGGAATGTCTACTTGGTCGCCGCAAAATAACACTCTCAAACATACTGCAGAGGTCACTGGTGTGTATAGATTGTCCGTGTTTAGCAGTGCAAAGTTTAATATATTTACCTTATTTCCATGGCGTCACTCGACTGATAATTTCTCTGGAACCGTGTCTATTGTGTTAAACAAAGATGTTGAAGAAACTTTTATGATAATAGCAGATGACAAAAAATTAACTGCTGTGTCATATTGGTATTGTCTGGAATTTGTGGCTGAAACACCTCAACTAGTTACTTAATCAAGCCTGAGATTATGTGAACAAATATTATAATGAAAAAAGTATAGTTGATTTCAATCATATTTCAAAAGATATTCCAGGACAGGATGTTGACGCACTAATACAATACTACAAATATTATCATAAAAAACTTTGGTGCGTTAAAAAATGTTACAAATATTATAACAAAATACTTCGAGTAATATCATATCTACCCTTGTTAATGACTAGTTCTGGCATAATTTCAAGTGGTATATCATTAAACCCGTTTTTGTTAATCATATCCGGTGTTGGTGTTTCTCTTACAACAGCTTGTAAAAAAGTTGAACCTAAAAGTTTGATAAAAAAGCACGGCTGCTTAACATCAATTATAACTTACAAAAAACTACTTGATCAAATAAGATCTTACCTACGAGGAGTAAAATATAGTATGGACGATTTAATACGTGAATTTCGTATTATTGACAACATGTTAACAGATATTCTACCCATGAGGATCAGCAAATATGAGAAAGATTATCAAAAGAAGTATGATATAACATAAAATTTTATATAATACCACTTACCTTATTGGAATTCTAATGCGTAATTTAGTCCACAATCGCCACGCTCTGCTAAATCGTAATGATTTGGAAAATTGAGTCTGACATATCATTTTGCTTATTCTGGAAGATTACGTATTTAAATTTTACCTGTTACCTAGATATTTTGCAACAGGTGTTCTATTGTATTTGTTTGGAGGTTTAGAGGGGTTGTTGAGCTTGGATTCTTAGCGCAATTATTGATTGCAACAGGTGTTCTATTACGTTACCTAGGTATTTTGTATTTGTTTGGAGGTCTGGAGGGGTGGGGAGAGGGGTTGTTGAGCTCGGATTCTTAGCGCAATTATTGATTGCAACAGGTGTTCTATTACGTTGCCTAGGTATTTTGTATTTGTTTGGAGGTCTAGAGGGGTTGTTGAGCTCGGAATCTTACTTTCCCCTACTACTTGTATGTATGTATGTATGTATGTATGTATGTATGTATGTATGTATGTATGTATGTATGTATGTATGTATGTATGTATGTATGTATGTATGTATGTATGTATGTATGTATGTATGTATGTATGTATGTATGTATGTATGTATGTATGTATGTATGTATGTATGTATGTATGTATGTATGTATGTATGTATGTATGTATAGGACATCCATTAAATATGTCAGCAATTTGTAGGCAATTTTATACCTCCTCCACACTTGTTAACAACTTTTAAACTTTCAGTGACCCCCCCCCAACAAAATTATGTAAACAAAAATTACCTCCTTCCCGCAACTAACAATATTTTATACGGCTGGTTTTTATGCTAAATATAATTATGGAAATTAAAAGGTCTACAAATAAATTTTAATGTCTACAGTCTACAATCTGCATTGAATAAAAACAGAATATGATGATGCAAGACTGACTTCCTTAGCTTGAATTAAACTGGTGGGATGTTGACGGGCGAGCAAGTATGTGCCATACCAACGATCCTACTAATTTCCTATGTTTTGATTTATAAAATTTATTGTAAAAAATAACATTCTTGACGTCAGTCTATCTTGAACTCCCTCCTCTCCCCCATTTTGTTGACATAATTAATGGACGACTCCATATATATATATATATATATATATATATATATATATATATATATATATATATATATATATATATATATATATATATATATATATATATATATATATATATATATATATATAAATATATATATATATATATATATATATATATATATATATATATATATATATATATATATATATATATATATATATATATATATATATATATATATATATATATATATATATATATATATATATATATATATATATATATATATATATCAACAAGTTTAATCATGAAAATTAAGCTGAAAATACGTCTAATGATTACGCTGAGTAAATATTAGCATTTGTTTCAGACTGCTTACTATAATAACTCTCCCGGCTGTAATTGACTGACCTCCACCCACCCCGCAATAAATCTTGCGGGTGCCAATGTTTCCATTTCCCAAAATATTTCTTTGTATTTATGCAATCCACTTATGGTATGCAAGTATCTTTCTTTATGTTCCGCTGTACATGTTTATTAATATTAAATCTGATTTGTTGACCAGATTTGAGTTAAGAAGCAGTCCTATATTCCTTAAACTTTCAGCACAGATTCGGACAATTTGCTATTCTTTAAGTTTAAATGAAATTAAGGTAGAACGATACATCTTTCAGGATTTTCCTGACGTTTATTTCCTTTTAGCATGATAAACACGAATTAAGTAGTAACATCACAAGTATCTCATTTATTTTTAAATTTTCCCACTATAGCTTGAGATTCTTGCTCAGAACATTTTGAGAATAGGAAACCTGACGGTTGAAAGAAAGCTTTAATATACTGATTCACAAACCAGTGAGGTGGAGACAAATATTCTAGCACTGTCCAATCGGATGTTCAAGGATAGCTAACATTCTACCACTGACCAATCAGACAATCCTTTACGACTGACCTTTCTAGAACTAGCAATCAGATGTTGGATGGTGCTTAACGTACTTGCAGTGTCCAATTAGATATTGGATGGTGGCTAAAATTCTAGTAGTGGCCAATCCGTTTTCAGATGAAAGCAAACGTTCTATCCCTGACTATTCAAACTGTTGATGATAACTAATTAGTTCAGACCGATGAATATATAATAATTATGAATTTAGTCTGATTTTTGGAATTAAGCTCTATTAACTTGATTTACCTGTCCTTGAAATAGAATCTTCCGAATTTTAGACTGAGTTTTCAATTTAAGCCAATAAGTACTGACTATATGCAATTAAAATACCCTGTGATTGATTCATAAAAGATCTAATGTTCAGACATAAGCTCGTAAGGTTCATAATTTCCAGACCTAGTCCTTCGTACACAAAACCCATTAAATTGAATGTGTGCTCACTATTTCATATTCAAAATTAAAAATAAGCAATTTAACTTGAGATCAGTCTAGTTTACCCTTGTTACAAAAGTTATTCTTATTTATTTTACGACAGTTCAGAAATTTAAAAAAATAACCAATGAAAAATGATTCGAGTTTTAGCGTGCTCTCAAGCTATTGTATTTGATTTATACGCGAGCTGTTCATTGATGTTATAGATATTTGTATAGTTATGACACAAAGGAGGTTTGTATTCCATTGAAGTTAACGTACATGAGTAAGTCATGCTACTGTAAACTCTCCAACAAAGTGCAAACATAAAAGTATTTCCAAAGCGAGTGATAAGTAGTTGCTGTTTGTTAGAGCTTTGTCGTAGGACAAAAAAGGCATAGATAAAACTACAAGGTTGTAATAATAATAAATAACATAACAAGAACAAGAAAAACATTCTACAGCAATACAACAACATCAACGGCAACCGCAACAATAAGTCAATAATAATAATAATAATAATAATAATAATAATAATAATAATAATAATAATAATAATAATAATAATAATAATAATAATAATAATAATAATAATAAAAATAATAATAATAATAATGATAACAATAATAATAATAATAATAATAATAATAATAATAATAATAATAATAATAATAATAATAATATGCTTAAACTTTCTTACTTATTTAGAAAAAAAATATATACGTCTTTGATAAGAAAACAACAAGAATGCCGCTAATACCTTGTAACCAAGTTAATAAGATCGTTTCGTATTAAATTGTACCTGAAAATGTGGACAAAATATTTTTAATATTTTAAGTATAAAACTATAATTTTGAATAGAACGAACTATAATGTATTATAGGGAACGGTACTTCCTGGTTAGAAGTGTCGTGATAGTTTAGGTTAGTAGATGGAATGGAATCGGTGTTAATGCTTTGTATTGATTAAACAGCTGAGTGAGCTGGTGTTAGCAGGATTTTAAGAATACTATTCTGACTTAGCATCATTTGTGTTTTCCATTCGACGACAGTTTTTAATTCTGATAATAAGGAAATAATGTATTAATATCTAAGGGATAGGCATTATACATTTCACAAAAATTGCTTAAACGTATTTGCATTTGCATTTCTAAAAAGATCTATTGACACGTGCTCACCCTTGTGAATCTCAGTTGTAGTTCTTACGACTTGTAATTCAATCTTCGATTATCACGTGGTCGGGAATTCCCCGCTGCATTGAATTTGACTAGACGCAATGAATAGAGACATATCATTTCGTCCAATGACAGTGCGTACCAACAGTATTGCTTAACCGCCTGTGTTGTAAAAGTTAAACGCTGGTAGGAAGATGGCTGGCTACCGTGGAATGCCAGATATGGCAGAGGAGTTCAGCAGAGCTGATGTTGAAAGCCTCAATGATATCTTTGAGGCCATGAACTTGATGGAGGAACACAGAATTCCTTGTGATGGCCTTAATACATTGGAAGAGTTAAAGGAACGATGCATCTGTCACCTGAAAAAACACGAATGCGGATCTGTGAGAGACACGGTAAGCAAATGACAAGTTTTTAAGACTTCAAAAAGAACTTTTAACCAGACACGTATGTATGTATGTATGTATGTATGTATGTATGTATGTATGTATGTATGTATGTATGTATGTATGTATGTATGTATGTATGTATGTATGTATGTATGTATGTATGTATGCATGTATGTATGCATGTATGTAACGCATTTATGTATGTATGTGTGTATATATGTATATATGTATATATGTATGTCTGTCTGTCTGTCTGTATGTATGTATGTATGTATGTATGTATGTATGTATGTATGTATGTATGTATGTATGTATGTATGTATGTATGTATGTATGTATCAATTTTATTAAAAAAATAACCGATACGAGCAAAAGCTTTGTAAAAAATAGTACATACAAAATCCAACTATTATATCTCTAAATAGTTTATCCAGACAACTTTAGATACTTCATGGTACAAAGACTTTTCCAAAGACGTTCTATTAAATATAATAAAATATACTCTGAATTTAAATTGCAAGTAAGGACATTATTAATGCCAGAAGGTAGTGTTGAAAGAAACATAAAACCAAACAATAGATAGGTAGATTTTACACACGTTTCTACTCTTAACGGCTATAGTTTAGTGCTAGTTACAAACAGAGCAAATCTCCACTACAATCTGACTAATGACTGATATCTACGTGTTAACTACTCATTCCCAACGACTTTCCGTAGAATAAACTGCCATCGTATCGTGTTACACTTTTACCGCTAAACTAAATTAATTATGATAGAAACTTTATTAATTGCATATGCACATAAACCCTTGCTGTGTATACATACATTTCCTACATCGAATTATTACTATTGCCTTGCAAATATCTCCTACCATGCAACTTATTCGAGACGCGTCTGTCAGATAATTGGCAAGAAAAAGACTGGATAAATACAATTCGAACGAGACATGATGACATTCAACAAAAGCTGTAAACTTAGAAATTGTACATGCTGAATGTATCTACAGATTTAATGACTATTCTGGACATTACAGTTGTCATTGATATATATTGTTTTTATTTATGTGTAGTTTTTTATGTTTTTTATGTTTATTGGTGTGTCTGTGTTTTGTTTCTTTGGAGAGACAGCATCAGATAAATATAGATGGTTCTTGCGAATTTTGAATATCTTTGAATGTGTCTGAAAAAAGTTTGAACATAGCGTATTTCATATTCTAAAGGTGTGCTTAACAGTATGCTATTTCGAATATAATAGGTAACACTACACAAGTACAAACTTTATAAATTCATATATATATATATATATATATATATATATATATATATATATATATATATATATATATATATATATATATATATATATATATATATATATATATATATATATATTATTTGCTGTGATTTAGATTGAATATGCCATGATTAGAGCAGGGGAGGATGATACAGCGAAAAGAAAAAAGCTTTTGACTTTCTTCAGCGATATGGAAAATATTCTAAACCAGGCTGGGTATGCGGGATACTCGACGGAGGACAGACCTGTTCATACACTAGTCAAACTTCTTAAAGAAGATGGGACGTCAGAACATCTGAGAAATGATATTCGAAGCAGGCAAAAAAATCTTGAGAAAGGAGACTGCAGGATTCTGGTTTCTGGTAAGCTTTTATTGCATTTTATAGTCGTGTGTATGTGTGTGTGTCTCTCATATATATATATATATATATATATATATATATATATATATATATATATATATATATATATATCTATATATATATATATATATATATATATATATATATATATATATATATATATATATACAGTGTAATCCTTGTGGGAACTTGTAGCGCGACTCATTTTACACAATTTGCTTTAACTGTGGTGCTTATTTTCTATTCAAATAGAGAAAGCAAACTTTAAAAAGCAAACACACAAAATTGTGTGCCAAGCATGCATCGTATGGTAAACTGTAACAAAAAGAATCACCAGGAAAGTAAAAATTAATATATTTGTCATTCTTGATAAATTAATGATTTTTTTTTACAGGAGAGACCAACGCAGGCAAATCATCTTGCATGAATCTTATTCTTGGGAAGAAAATACTTTCCGAAGCTGTTATTAGCTCAACTTCGGTGATTACCAGTGTAAGTCACAGCAAAAAATTCTTCGCTCGAATCACTCGTACTGACCAGACTCAGGAAGACATCGAAGACCCGAGTCAGCTGGATTCCGTTCTGTTCATGCGAGACAGACGTATACATGACATCAGTGAGGTCCATATTGGTATCAACTCAAGGATTTTACAGGTGAACAAAGATGTATTTTATTTATTATGACAAGAAAAGAAAACACTTTGAAATTGCAATAACATTTCATTTTGACAAGATATATAATGGACAACAATTAAAATATAATTTGTAAACGTCTTTAACCAGGAGATTGCATTTGTAGCTATAGTTTCTACTGCCGTCATTGTCTCGTATCAAAACCTAATTCTGACAATAATTTACAATCACAATATTTTTTAAGTTTGGATACACATGGCTTAAGTATTTGAGTATTTTCGATATTCATACGAAATTTTTTCCGTAAAGGAAAACACTTCAGTGTCGGGGACCACTGGAAGTGATAGGTCTTCGTAATGTTAGTCCGTTGCCATGAGAGATTAAGATCCCGACAGACCTATTAGTCATCAGAAATAGCGCCTTCCAAACATTTGTTGGCATGCTGGTCGATATTATTTCAATAAGGGGGCAAACACGCTTGTGAAAATAAGACTTGGTCATTGAATGGATATGCGAGTACCTAACGACAGTTGACTAATAGGAAAGAGTTTACTTCGGTAGGAAAGACTGATTATTTATCTCAAAAACAACTTTCGAGAAATCCTAATAAACAACATACGTGCGTGTTGGTCATAATGAGGACAAAGGCCAGAGTTAAAATTTGCGAAAGTGTATGGTCAATGGTCCAATGGTCACAAATATGTTTTGTTACGCAAGCAACAGAAAGAAGTAGATCGAAAGAGAAAGAAATTATTTCGAAAATCTTAAAAAATGAAAATGAAGAACGTTAGTGTTCATTCAATGTTATGTTTGTTTTTTTGGGGGGTGTTTGTTTTGTTTTGTTTGTTTGTTTGTTTTTTTGGGGGGTGTTGATTTTTTGCAGTTTTGTCCTATGGCTTAGATATTATAACGTGTAGGGTCACAGACGGTCCCGGTAGAAATTATTGCTATCATTGACAGGTTCCTGAGGAGATTTATGGTCGCAATTTGTTTTATTATCATATGTTTTATTTTCATAAGAAATGTTACACGAGGTTTATAATTTTTCACATTCGAAACTCATGTAGAAATTATGTCCATAGGTACCAGCTACATTTGAAATGCACACTGGGACTTTTTCGTGAACTAGTCATTATTTGCGTTGAAATTATCAGGGTCACTATCGTTATCGTTAGTCAGACGGACGGAAACCTTTTCAGCAACGGTGTATTCAGAATTATGTAACACATCCCTTTACTGCTGCGTGAGAAAATAATGTGTTACAATACTTTTGATGTTGTTTTTGTTTTTACTTTCTAGGAATAGGTCAGCTTAATGCAAATTACACTTTTACATCTTTGTAGAATACAATGGTTCCTGTTGATAGTCCAGGAATCGGAGAGAGTGAATTTCTGGAGGACCTTTTGATCAACTACATCAATAACCATGAGATACATGGATTTATGTACGTCATTAAGACAGACAATGCTGGAGGAGTCCAGGAAGATAGGGTTTGTAATTATATTGCTTATTGTTTTGGTTTGCATTTGACGAACAAATTTAATTTGATAAAGAGAAAATAAAACCAGATACTACTAAATTTAGTGAATGAAAGTCGAGTATGCAAAGTCTAAAATCGAGTCTGTAGTTCGTTTTTATGAGATTAATTAAAATCATTACAGTTTTGGCTAATTGAAATGCATTATCTAAAATGGCATGAATCTTCACTCAAATTAGGGAAAATAGAAAAACAATGCCCTCTTAATTGTTTCGTTTCTGACATTATTTCTTATATACAACCTCTTGATTTTTCAACATTTTAATCCACGTTTCGGTAAAGTTCGGTAATACTTCGATACAATTATATCTCGTTTATAAAATGACTTTCTTGTATTTGTAGTTATTAAACCTCCTCAGGATAGTAATAAAACAGCAAAATGGCAGACCAAATTGCCAAGGCAATAGAATCTTTGATCCTAAGGCAGCCATCTTTCTTTGCAACCGTTTCGACAATGTTGAAGTATCTGAAAGAGCCAAGCTCAAAGCGCACGTCCTTGACCAACTTGGAAAGATATGGCCTGGCCTGTCTGAATCGCAGGTAATTTTCTTCTCTTGTCGCAACACACAGAGGGATTTGGAAGTTGATAGAGACTACGTCAATGACGGTTTCCAGGGATACCTGGAGGGATTGAGGAACTTATACTTCTATGGAATGGAAAAAAGAATCCGAGACAACTACGGGTATGTTTTGTATTTCTAAACGTATTCATCGACTAACCTTCAATTTTTATCTTATAAACATCGCGACAATGTAGTATTAAGTGTTTTCGATACCTTAATCCATCCATATATCCATGTTTTATCATCTCCGGTGACTTAGTTGTTAGAGAGCGTCCGACCTGGGTGCTGTAGACAGTGGGTTCGAACCCCGGCGGAGCCATATCAAAGACTTGTAAAAAAAATGTTACTAGCAGCTGCCTCGCTTGGCGCTCATCATTAAGTAGTTATTGTTAGAATGGTCGGCCTGGTGTCAGAATAATGCCAAGGGTGGGAGATGATGTTACATGTCTGTGGAATAATGCCCAGTTGTTAGACATTACCATAAACGGCCACACTGCATACACGATATGACTCATGTTGTTACATCTACATTAAAAATCCCAACACAGACACGCAGATGTCCATCTTTTCATGTAAGACGACCACTCTAACACTTTTCGGTCAAACAAATTAAATGTGTTTTCATTATTTCGCTATTCAGATTATTATGTGTACATTCATTGTACATATTTAAACTTCTGAGATGGGAACATACACTTATCATTAAAGGAAATCACTGTGGTATGGCATTAGAAACAGATAAATTGATGATTCAATGAAGGTTGCACAGGAGTATACCATTTCCTAAACTGCTAACGTGTTTTTGAATCCAAATCAAGTAATAATATGATAGTTCATAGTACATCTATATGACTCGTATTAAAACCAATATATTGTCCTGAATGAAACAAAGACATTTTCGCCAGAAATCCAATCAAATGAAATTAATCCCTGCTCATTTTGAAAGCAAAACAGCTTTCTGAACAACATGATCGAAACCTTGAAGTTCCTGAATAACAGATGAATGTGTAGTACTGACAGTTCTACGGCACTCACACGGAAATAATACCTAATTCAGATATAATGTTCTTAAAATAAATGTTATTACTAGAAAATGAATTCAAAGATATTTTGGGATCAAATACAAGAATATCCAAAAACAGTTATTCTTCCTTTCATTATTTTAGGTGGATTGAAAAGGTTCTTAAAAGAAGCCTGTACCATCTCAGGACAGTCGTCAAACGGCTTGATCTTTCTGAGCGTGACTTAAAAGAGAAGCTTGAGGATACACAAGAAAGGCTCAACAAGCTTCAAAATGACTCCAATAGTGTTATATCAGACCTGAAGAAAGATCTAGAAAAGTTGACTCAAGACATATGCGGACAGCTTCAGTCCTATCTCGATACACCGATGATAAGGACTCGACTGGTTGGCTGCTGGTTAGAGGGAGAGCTACCAAAAGCAGACGTTGGATCATGGGCGTACATTAAGGCCAAAGTGGAGGATTCCTTCTATAACAGACTTGCAAAACTTCTGCAGGAATGGGATCGTGATAATAAAAAGATTAAAGAGCACGAAAAGAAAATGATGGCAAAGATTGAGTATCGATTAAGTCTTCTGGACCGAGAAATTAAGAAGATTGAATCGGAAACTGAAGGTGACGGCGATTCAGGTTTAGGCATTTCTGTAGGCACAACAATGTATGGCAGCCTGAAGCGAAGGACCGTGGGTGACGTTTTCAAAAAATTTACTTCAACTGATTCACCTGGCCCAGTCGACATTTCAGATAAATCATACAACCTACATTTGTTTCTCACGCGACCGTTGAAACAGAAGTTTGTCAAGGACTACATCGATAAGTATGAAAAGCACCCGGTAAAATATGCCCAACACCGCTCGAGAAAGCTGCTTAGCTGGCTGTTAGAGAGAAAGAAAAAAGGAAAAAAAGATCTTTTTTCACTAGTGAAAGATCTATTGGCTCGTCCCTACAAATATATCGAAGTTTTAGAAAAAAATGTACCTAAATTTATTAGTGTGACAGTCATGGAGATACAACGGTTCCAAATGTGTCAGGAAAAAGACAGACAGAATCAATCAGAGTACATTGAACTGATGAGAAGCTTTGAACAGCTGAAGTCCTCTGTTAGAGAGTACGGAGAGGGCTTTATATTCGTAGATGATTTTAAAAGAGATGAAATACAAGTGGAAGAATTTACAAACGGCAAACAACGTATCAATACAGAATTCAAAGTATCGAGCCTCATCTCCGGAACTGCCAGTCAAAAAGAGTTGCTTAGGCAACGGAATCTTCATGGTCTGTGGACAGTTTACCAAGACGGATTCCTTTGTAAATCCGGAGAGAAAACGCCGGTTACTATTCGTGTCTACTTGCCATCTTCCGGCATGGAGAACACATTCCATGAGGTAGCAAAGCTCAGGTATGCATTTTCATTATATTTCCTATTATTAAAGGGAGGTCTTTTTCAGTTCAACCGCTCCGATGTAGTATTGCGTCTAGCTCGGATGTGGGAGATTGCTGGTTCGAACCCAGGCCGCGCTATGCCAAAGGCTTATATAAATGGTACTAGCATCTGCCTCGCTTGGCGCTCGACATTAAGAGGTTAGTGTTAGAGCTGGTAGGCCTAGGTGTCAGGACACTGTGACTGGGTATGACATGATGCTACATGTGTGCAACATGATGCCTCATTGTTAGACATCATTGTAAACTAACACACTGCAAACATCCTAGCGATATTGCGGAACATTTTTAAAGCAAAGTTAAAATTCTAAAACACCCACAAACACAAACAGACTTTCTCATTTAAATATAAACACAAGAATTGCATATTAAAAAATCACTTTAAACTGGTGTTTGTCCTGTTATTCTATTATCATGCATATTAGGACTATCCGATTCCCCACTAAGTTCTATAAACAAACGCATCTAGTTTTAAAGATTGACTTACTAAAAGTATATTCAAACTGTTGCATAAAGCTGTTAAACTCCTGAACGCACTCTTCGGTGTATCCTTCTCCACCAACTTCAGCTTCGATAACTACTTATGTTAATTATATTTAATTACAGGAGCTTGAATGTAGAACACATGTACCTGGCCGAGTTTCTTGGCATACATCACACTGATGCCCCTACACCAGCTTTTATATATGAAGGTCGTTACCAGTCGTTGAGGCAGTACCTCACATTCCTTTCCGATGATAAATGCTTGAACGACTCCACATGTCAACAAAGGCTGACCATACTTCTGAAAGTGGCCATAGCCTTGGATTATCTTGAGGCCAAAAACATGGTCCATATGGAATTGACCAGTGACACAATCACGGTAAGGAAATACTACTCTCAATCTTGAAAATATTGTAATTTGTATTTCGTGCTTCACATATTAACCAATATATTACAATACATTTATTTATATTTGA
This sequence comes from Potamilus streckersoni, assembly GCA_016746295.1. Taxonomy (NCBI): domain Eukaryota; kingdom Metazoa; phylum Mollusca; class Bivalvia; order Unionida; family Unionidae; genus Potamilus; species Potamilus streckersoni. The sequence continues at coordinate 5,702,188 of JAEAOA010000587.1, read as the reverse complement.
ATTTGTAACACTTGTTTATTTTTTTTTTCTAGTACGTTATTTACTTTTAAGAGTTACTGACAGAGAAACTGCGATTATAATGTGAAGTTACAAATGTTGATCAGTCCAGCCACATAACGTATTTGACACATTTACCCCAGACCTACAATATTACAACTTATTACGCCTTCATTCATTATGCAAAATACTAACTTAATTTTAAAATTACAATACCCATTTCCCATATCAAAAGTATCAGTGTTCATTATCACAGGTCACTGAGACTGGCGAGGTCAGAATGACGGGTGCATGTCTCTCACGGAGAGCAACGTTACCAATCGAGATGGAAACAAGAACGGTAGACAATTTCTGTTACTTAGCCCCGGAAGTCCTAAGAGGGGAGTCCTATACCAGTGCTGCAGATATATACTCATTCGGATTGCTTTTTCCTGAGGTTCTTATTCCCAGATTCAAAGCGTTCGTAAAAGAGCGGATGTGGAAAATGGATAAATTTATGAAAATTCAAAATCCTGGAACGCTTATAGTACTGGACGAGATGGCCAAGTATCCAGTAGACTTGGATTTAATTAAGGCATGTCTGGTCCAAGACAAATCTTGTCGACCAAGAGCTATGCAATTGTTGAACAGTCTTTCCTTGAATGGAAATTTTGATGGCACATTACGCTGTAGTAAACGTAAGCAGAGTCTCAAAGTGCACGCGCATATGTTGTAAATATCATAGCTATCAGTATATTCACAGACATTGATGTGGGATGAGTGTTGCTGTACAACACGTGTGTTACCATGACGATCTCAATACGTTTTATAATTATTCATGAACTCACAAATAACGTTATTCAACAATGATTCTGAGTGCATTTGTTCAAATAATCAAAAATGGGACGCATACTATTTAATTGTTAGCATATTTTCCAAACTATATTCTTGTTATCGTTTTCTAGATATAATGCTATTAGTTTCGTTCCTTTTGGAAGTAAGTGTGCTTCTATGAAAAACATTTTCATCTCCTAATTTTCCTATAAGAGAAAGCAAAATATTATTCCTGTTGTGGACTATTTTGGTCAATCTCATTGAAATAAAAACAGGCGAATATATATCTTCATTGAATGTTGCACGCATTATTTTCTGGTCTCTTTAAAGGTTGGGAAAGGTTGTCCAGATATGTAATAGAATCGCAAAATTACTGAACGCAAATGTCAATTCGATGAAAGAAAACAATTTGAAACCGTGATTTGTATATGTTCATTAAAGCATTTGAAGATCTTCATAAGAACTTAAGGGTTTAAATAGACTTGAAGTTCTTACTAGGGATTTGATGATCTTAACAGGGACTTGAAGATCATAATAGAGACTTGAGCATCATAGGGTTTTGGGGATCTTAATAGGGATTTGAGGATCTTAATAGAGATTTGAGTTTTTTAATAAGGATTTGAGGATTTTAATAGAGACTTGAGGATCATAATAGAGATTTGAGGATTTTAATAGGAACATGAAGATCTTATTAGAGATTTGATGATTTTAACAGGGACTTTAAGATCTTAACAGGGGCTTGACAATCTTAATAGGGACTTGGGATCTTAACAGGGGCTTGACAATCTTAATAGGGATTTGGAATCTTAATAGGGACGTAAGACTCTTGATAGGGTCTTTAGGACTTTAATATGGACTTGTAAATCTTGATAGGGACTTGATGATTTTAAAAGGGACTTGAATATCGTAATAGGGACTTGGGGATCTTAACGTGAACTTGATGATCTTACCAGGGACTTGGGATCTTAATAGGACTTGAAGAACTTAATAATTTGCTATCCTGAGTTTAATCCGTTACTTCGTTCTTGTAATCTTCTATATGCAACTCGTTTATCTTCTACTTCGTTCAAACTTTTCGTTATCTATATTACATATGCCTTGTTTGTTAGAGTTTCAAAAATAAGTATTTGGTACTTGACCTTATCAAAAATCACCTTCACTGTGTTCCTGACTAAAGACACTGATGAAGTTTTGTTTTGGTAAAAAAATAATACATAGCTAATATTATTTTTCTTTGAGCATGGGTTAAATATTAGGATTATTATCAATAGAAGTTAACATATTTGTTAAGGTCTGGGTCATGGTTATTGGAATTAGTTCATTAAATACCTAACCGACATGATGTTTGCCACATTTTATATTATAATTTAGAAGCAGAATCTTCTAGAATGGAAGTTTCCATCATATAATATTTTTAGACTTGCTAATTGTGATATAGGTGAAGTAATAGGCTCTATAATCTTGATTATCTGGAAATCATCTTGAAGCGGAATCGGTATTACTGTTGTGTTCAGTAACTGATTTTTTATTCAAATTATTTATTCACTGGCTTTGCAAAGTTTTCATAAATAACATTCTTGGACAGACATTAATTGGGAATTGTAGTGACTTTAGATAAGGAAATCTTGGGGACTCATGAATAGACTGTTGGCACATCATCACACTTTAAGCTAGTGCTGCGTTAGTACATTCGATTATACAGGCACTTCAGCACTTTCATCCTTTGATCTTATATTTGGAATATCACTGAAATTTGACTAGAACAGTATTCATTAGGACTGGTGATAAAACTTGTTGGACTATTTCTAATTTAATTCGTATTACTGTTGGATCTTGTTGGATCTTTGTAAAATTTCACTTTATATTCTGTAGAAAGAAATTATTTGTTGAATTTTACAAAAGCTTGTTTGATTTTGCTCTTCACTATTAAATAGTTTCACACCATTAAGTCGTAATTTTTTACAATGTTTTTACAGTCATATTATTCTAGGAACCTATGATAGATCTACACATAGATAATGTTTTTACAGTCATATTATTCTAAGAACCTATGATAGATCTACACATAGACAAAGTTTTTACAGTCATATTATTCTAAGAACCTATGATAGATCAGCACATAGACAAAGTTTGTTGCTATAAATATTGGACATAACTCAATATTTTGTATCGTTAAAAGTATCTCACGACAGTGAAAAAGTACGCTCAATTTAAATCATGTTTTTCTATGTGTATAGTAAACAATGTTGAATGGATTATTGTTGGTGCAATGTGAAATAAACTGTTACACTTGTGTTTTCCTTATTTGTACTTTTTAAAATGTTTTAGACCACTTAGTCTATGACTGGCGTGGATGAGTATCGAAACACGAGGGTCGAGCGTTGAATACCCCAAAAAAGGCAGGAAAGGCAATCAGCGGCTGTTTCTTCGGCATGCTATAGTACTTCCAAGTATCGTTCAAAATGTGAAGCTGCTCATTTTAAAATAATAATTGTAGACCTTATCTACAAATAAATAAATAAATAAATAAATAAACATGTGGGAAGCACTTATCCTAACTCATGTAATTTTATTATAACTGAAAGGTCTCTCCTGAATTGCAAGGAGAATCTCAAACACAGCGGGTTGAATATTCCGTTTCATTGAGTACAAAGTGTTATGCACATATCATTTAATTGTTTGTTTGTTAGTTTTAAATGTTTTATTTTATTACATGTTATTATAACGTAACACTGTTTGATGATATTGACTCTGTACAAAACTGGGTTCATTTCTGCTTATTTTTGATTGACGTTTCTAAAATATTTTTTATTTTATTTATGTAAACAACTAATAAAAACTTCATTATTCTCTATAATTATGGGATTATTAGCAGAATTATTATTCATGTAAAGAAAGAAGGAGTAAATATGTTGATCAAGGTCAGGACTTTGGAGATTCCAAAGTGAATTTTATATGATATTGTGTTGTAAATAAACAAGAATATTAGATCATTCTAGAGGGCTATTTTCCATTAGGTAATTGTTGTTTTTAGAAAATGCTAATCATGACATGGGATAAAGTAGAAATACTATATTATCTTGTGACTGTGAGGATTTTACTAGTCGTGCTTTAACATCTAGCACTCTAACTTGTATTAAGTTCTGCCCAGTTTGGGTTGAATTTTGTTTTCTTCAAATTGTTTACTTCAAGAGATTATTTTCTCTGGAAATACAAAAGCGCTCTGACAAAATTTTTGGATAAAGACATTCATTGAAATTTATTCTGAATGCAAACCGTGAATAATATTTATGTTTCGAAAAAAGACTGGCTGACACATCAGTACCTTGCAGGCCATAACAGACAGGCCATCGCCTTCAATTTTTAATGTAATTGTGACTTGAAATGAGTTTAATCAAGGACTTTTAATTATTAGGAATTGTGTCTTTAATTCTTGGATTATTTTTGGATTTCATTTGCAATACCATAAGATATTTTGTCTCAATTTTCAATTTGTACTCAAGGGAAATAAATTATATGTTAAATTTTTCAAAGGATGTTATCTTCACTCTTTATGTTACTTAGTTTAGGAGCGTAGACTCGTAAAAAAAAAATTATGCTTAATTATATATTCAGCTGGCTCGTTAACCATTAAAAGTCTCTCTCTCTCTCCCCCCCCACGTTATTTGTAAGGTCATATATTTTATGGTCCCTATAATTGCATGAGCATAAGCCATTTTAAAAGGCTACATTCATATGTGAAGATTCTTTAATAAACAATAATAAATATTGCACACAACATAAAGGGAACTGGCATATCAATTCAAACCCGCTGTATATTATGAAATATGCAGTGTAAAATAATACCCTGTATAAATAGCAGTTCCAATCGTACCATGGGCCAACTGTTTAATGCTTTTGATTGCTTTGTTTTGAATCAATAGAAAATTCAATGCCCTACACACTGTAGGAAAGCGAACAGTTTATTTGTCATTACAAATCGATTAGCAAATCGATCAATCAGTTTTGTTTGATTTTGTTTTTGTTATATTTAAAAGCGAGGTGATCTGACATAATACAAATTTTATCGCTTTAAGAATATAATAAGGCCATTAGGTACGTTATTTCTTTTTTTAAGTCATAGTAATTTGATGTATTTTTATATTTACATTTTCCTGGTAAGCGTCATATTTTCACCTCCCGTTTTTTATGTTGCGATTGTCAGATAAATAACTTTTCAAATCAGACAAACAATATATATATTGCAGACGTTTTGAAATATTATAAATAACTTGTAATTGAAAATTCTTGCAAAACTTGTTTTACATTTCAAGTACGCAAATGATCTGTAAATTTAGCAGAGAGATTAGAATTGTTTCGTTCGTGAGAACACCTCACTGGACACGTTTTAAATAAGACTGAGATAAAATTATTTGATTCTGACCATGTGGTTGATATTTGTGTTGTGCCTTTCTATGTAGGTATATTAGAAATTCATTGTAAAATATAGGTAATTCGGACCTGACCTATGGAAGTTTGCACCCACATGCAATTACATAAGCGTGTTTGTACCGGAAGTCTTTGTTTAAATGTTATTTTTAAATAATAAGGAGTTTCCAATTCTACAAAATGTGACCTGTCTACCAATGAAAATATTCATGCTGAGATTTTTTGTGCTTCATTTTAAAACTTTAGGCAGAATCTGGATTGCTGTTTCGTGACACATGGGATCAACAACAAACCAACGTTACACATCGTGATTAAGATTCAAGACAAGGAGTGAAAATATTAATGTCCATATTTGTTGTTTCTGTATTTGAAACTTGGATATAAAATATTGCCAACCAAAGACTGTTAAAAAACCTTTTTCTATGTCCAGTACCGTGACGTCATTGAAGCTAGAAATTTTGAGGCTATAAATGTAGACTTGGAGTTTTTTTAATAGAAATTTTCACAAGATAGATACTAGCACTTTATAAAAGGAATTTCCACAAGTTGTGGCTATAAATAGCCAGTTGTATTTTCATACACGCGAAGTTTCAATGATGTCAGATGACTCAAAGTGTTGTCTAGTTGTCTAGTTAGTAAATAAATACTAACAATTTGTGTTGATTAATCATTGTGACTAATCCTTCACCTGAAAAAATTACGAAATTCATGGTCAAAGTTAAGTCTCTTTAAGTGCCTGTAAATCAAATACCAGGTAATTCTTTAGCGATTGCATGGCAAAAATGGAGGTACGACTCCAATGAGTTTTCCAAATTTATAAAGCAAATGTATTAGCAGTTATTAGTATTTATATATGTAGAGTACAGTGGTTTCTTGTTTCCACCACCACCAACACCCACACACAAATTGCATATATGTTTGTATATTTATGCACAATTTTTTGCATACGATTAACGACCATATTTTACAAAAATTTCTTATCTGATTAGCCGCCAAAATTCATTTACAGTAAAGTATATTAATATAAGATAATATCTTGGTAGCAAGACAGTTTATTGTCTAGAGATATATGTAAGTAGGTAGGTAGAAAGGTAAGTCGGTAGATAGGTAGTTAGATATGTCTTGATCAACATTTGAAATGTATATAGCTATAATAACTTCATTCTTAAGTCAGACATATTTACAGGCAATCCCCTAGAAAGATCCTAGCTGACAGCCTCAACATCAACAAACTTGTCTAGAAATGACGTATATAAACGTATTGGATGTCACAGCGCAAAAGGCTGGCCTAACAAATTAAATCAGGAATGGTATCATAGGCATTGGTCGAATAGTATTAATTCATTATACGTTTTACAGCGCATTGCCTATCCCGCATAATGAATAAAGCATAATTTATGAAAATGTAAATGCTTGTTAGATGCAAGTATGGAATTCTTGAAAAATTGTTCAAATTTCAAAAACAATTTATTAAAAGATTGGAATAATTTCTCTCTTTTACAAACTCGAGGATAGCATGAATTTAATAAACGTGTCTAAGTGAGCTTATTTATTTTTATTTTATGCTCATCCGCCATTTTAACTGTTGAATTACGTAACATAGCCTCGTTCTTACAAGAACATGTTTACAGCAGCGGTGTTAACGTAATGTAATAAGCGTGCTAAACCATGTTCATTAGAACAACCTCTCTTACTTTCTTTACAAAAGAGAAAAAAATATGCTTTGTTCTGTTGTATTCAATATTCAAATGTTTAGCAATGCTCTAAATGACATCAAGCAAGCTTCTTTTATCACTTATTCGTGACAATATCCATACAATCAGACCCTTCAAATTAGCAACGTATAAGCACCACATAGTTTACATGATTTATAAAGTCATGAGCACATGCCATCATGTTCTGTTGATAAATAAATAGAAAGTAACTTAAATTTCTTGTTCTCACTAATCTTAATGTAAAATATTGACCTTAATATCAATATATCAATATAATTAATATAACTAATTAAGAGACTGGTGTTAGGACTGATCGGCCTTGTGTTAGGATAATGTGACTGGATGGGACACCATGCTACATGTCCGCGGCAAGATTCCTCAGTGTCCCAGTGACAGGCACAACTACAACCTGATACACTGCAGATATCGTAGCGATATGACTGAAAAATTGTTTAAGCTATATTAAAAGTAAAACACACACACATGTGTCCATAACATACACACACACAGACACAATTGTCCATAACACAAACACGTCTATACTAGGTACAGCAATTTTATCTCATACTGATGTAATGTAGATCATTTGAAAATGCTATCTTGATGTCGTACTTTTCGCAGGTCATATTTTATAACAATGTTGGTATCTAGTCTTCAGTTATTGTATATACTTTACTAAACTAAATTATCTTATTGTATATGATGTAGAGGAAAATTGAACATTATTATTTTCCACAATAATCAATGCACAGTCAAATAGAATATGGTGTAAACACTTGAGGGTATTCTTTTTATTATTGTTTTAAAAAAAACAAAAACAATAAGTGTTCTAGGCAATCCAGGGTAAATTGTTTTAAAGTATTGATAATGTGATATTGTAATTTTGACTTTTTATACGTGATCATGACCCACGTAAAAGAGACCGATTTAAAAATGTTTAAATTTTCTGAGGTAGGTCCAGCTTTTATTGTTAATTATTCCATTGGGAATCTCGAAGTTAAACAAGTGATTAAAAAAAACAAAAAAAACCCCCATCGTTGCAAGAGAATGATTTACTGTTTGTATTCGTCAATAATTACAAACTGTGAAGTTTTATAGCATCGATTTCTGTGATAGAGTACAATTTTTAACAGGACAGCGGTTTCAAAGGAGATTAGTATGATTCCGTAAGTGATAAACGTAAGGTATCACCACAAAAATTAATAAACACAAAACTTCCCCAATACTCTTGTGTTAGAATCCATTACTACAAAACAATAACTAAATTTTGGTATATTTTAATATCACGCTTGTAATCATTGAAAAATTACTATAAAACAGTCGAACTAAATTTCAGTATATTTTAATATCACGCTTGTAATCATTGAAAAATGCTAAATTGGGTGAAAATATCTCCCAACATCGTGCTAATAATCTATCTTAAAATTGATTTCAAGAAAGAACATTACTTGTATACACATAAGATGCACATATTACTAAAATCCATTAACCATATTGGGAAATACAAAACTGGATATAAAATATTTACCTAAAGATCTGCGTATACACTTTGTATGTGTATCAAAAACCAATTTGCATGCTCATGTGCAATTGTTGGAAGATATATAACCTGTTAAGAATGATGACTTATGGAATATGATGCCTTCGGAACAAAACCATAAGACTATCTATCTTTGATGATCTGACATCAATGTAAGCACCATAGCTTACTCTGCACTAAAATGCAATAGTCTTACTATTTAGAAAATGGACAATGAATTTCGTAGTTTATAATTCTTGTCTAGAGGGACAAGCAGTTCACCATTTCTGTTGTCAGATATATAAATAAAGAAGCATTACAGAGATGATGATGATAATAATAATAATAATAATAATAATAATAATAATAATAATAATAATAATGATAATAATTATAATAATAATAATATTATTATTATTAGTTTATTATTATTATTATTATTATTATTATTATTATTATTATTATTATTATTAATATTATTGTTGTTGTTGTTGTTGTTTTTTTTAATTATTATTATTATTATTATTATTATTATTATTATTATTATTATTATTATTATTATTATTATTATTATTATTATTATTATTATTATTATTATTATTATTATTATTATTATTATTATTATTATTATTATTATTATTATTATTATTGTTGTTGTTGTTGTTGTTTTTTTTAATTATTATTATTATTATTATTATTATTATTATTATTATTATTATTATTATTATTATTAATATTATCATTATTAACATGATGACGAAGACGAAGAAGAAGAAGAAAAGAAGAAGAATACAGGATAAGAACATCCATCATAGTCATATTATTGTTGAATTTATTTTCGTAGTACTAATTAATATCGTTCTTGTTCCGGATGGTCATTGCTTAAATATGATGTTGATTTTTACCCTTGATACAGGTCATACATTTTGTAATGTTTTTAAAAAAGAGTTTACTATCAAGTAGAATTTTTTACAATAGCATATTTATAAGTTTGGTAGCCAGCTTATATCTTCACAATTACATCCTTTATTCAAAATAAATAATTCCTTTATAAGCTATGGAAAAGTTCGATAGACCTTATATAAACTATTGTTACATGAACTATATAGGAAGAGAAAATGACTTTTTGCCGTATAAATTGGTGAAAAAGATCGTTCATTATAAGAATATATGGATAATGCAAAAGGGATCTGATATAGTTGATATATACTTAAAAAAAGCTTATGGTTATGTTTAAATCATGATTACTGTCGCTTTTTTATTATAGACCTTTTTGAATTCTCTACTGAGATATCTTTGTGAATTAAAACTGTGGCAGTATTGCTGTGTGATTTCTTATATATTTTAATATCAGGAAGAAAATTATTGACAGTCGGGTACAGTGTTATCAAGATGTGTATTTAAAATGTTTGTGGATTAATATAACAATATTCTACGGTGTCCATTAGAATAAAAACGCATTTTACACATGTTCAGGCATGCAAAAAGTTTAGATCTTAGCTGCTAATTTGCAATTCAAACATCAAGACCCCACTTGGTCGGGGGTTTACCCTCAAAACTTGCTTTGATATAATCTCCATTCAACTGGAAAGCAACAGACCATTCCGTCTTATGAAAGTATATAACGCGAGAAAGCGGTCGACTTGTTATTAGTTTGATTAACCGCCTGAGGGAACGTTGACTGGTGACGGTGGAATGTCCACTATGGCCCAGGAACTGACCAGAGCTGTTGTGGAAGCCATCACTGATGGCGAAGAGGCTATAGACTTAATGGACAAGCACAAAATTCCTTAGGATGGTCTTGGAAGAGCTTCAGGAAAGATGCATCTGCCACTGGAAGAAAACGGCATAAGGATTTGTGAGAGACAATTTATGCAAAGGACAGAATATTCAACACTAACAAGTATTATTTTTACTCTGTTACAAACAATGTTTTGATTGAATGACATAATGTTCGAGATTCTGGAAAAGTATAATTTTAATTCTGTAGAAGCTGTAGTAGACTATTCTCCGCTCGGGTTCATCATAATGACGGTACTCAAGAGGACATCAACCGCAAAGAGTTGACAGACATTTTATTCATGCCAGAATGGATCAAGCTTGAACACGACATCAGCGAGGTTCAAATTCTGTTAAACTCTAAGATTCTACAGGTAGGTGTGCATTTGTTTAACGTGATTACGCAATTAAAACAAACTAAAACATTTTTATTGGGGACAAACCCAAATCTTCCAGTCATGATACATAACGGAAAACAAAGCAAAGATATTCTCTAAATCTGCCTAACCATAGTGTGTGTTTGTGACTGGCTTTTCTACTGTGACCATCTGTGAAACGCACCTATCGCAATATAGGGGTACGTATATGCTTATTGACATATTATTTATAAACTTCGGTTGAAAGTTATTTTACTTCTGTCAACTACAGTATTACACATATTCATGTCAGTCGTCTCGTCGTCAATTTAAGCAGACAAATATATCTCGAGTTATTTATGTAAACCAGTCACTATCTCCCTTGCAAGCATCAGAATGGTTGTTATATTCGTATTTTTTTATGGAAAACTAAAGTTGAAGTGAGCATAGAACATTTATATAAATTTTCTTCCGACATAAATTGTCAGCAAATATATTCTGGTCAAATGCTTTCTCAAACAGAGTAGTAACAAATGTAATTCCGTCAAATGCTTTGTCAAACAGAGTAGTAAATCCAAGTGGTGCAAAACATTGAAGTACTCAGCTAATGTATACATTTGCCGTTTTTATATTTTGTACAAGTGAACTCGACTAAAAAGATTATTTTGCAAATTCAGCATTGTTTTTTTTTTTAGAACACAATGGTTCTTCTCGATAGCCCTGGAAATTGGGACAATGAATTTTTAGAGGATTTGTTGATCAACTACATCAACGACCATGAATTACATGGATTCATCTACACCGTTAAGACCGATAATGCCGGAGGAGTTCACGAAGACATGGTTTCTAAATATTTTATGTTTTATTATACATACTTCAATATATATATATATATATATATATATATATATATATATATATATATATATATATATATATATATATATATATATATATATATATATATATATAATTTCGGATTCTAAGAATCTTTTGTCAAGTCACGTCACATGATATCATGCCTTAATGTTTAGCTAGAGTTATCGCGATATTGCAGCTTAATTATTTTAAATTGATTGGAAATAAATAACTACTTTCATTTTAAGCCTTTTTAAAGTTCGTCTCTATTTTTTTTTACTGTGGTACTTAGGGTGATAAATCGATATTATAATTGTATATATTAGACTCATCTATTAACACTGCATGATGTCAAAATGTATAATACTCTATAGAAGAAAAAGATGTCATGTACGAAGCATCGAGAAGTAGTTCACTCCTTGTTTGTGCAATTTGGTTGAACATAAAAATCAGCATTTGTTGTCATTGGATAATATAATTTCAAAGGAATTCATAATTTATTTCAAAGTAGATATATTAAATAAAATCTCTATAGATATGTCATCAGAAATTAACACATATGTCCTCCACAGTGTTAACTGCATGAATCAGAGTGATGTCGGATGTCAACAAAGACCCCTTCCATTTGCCCTCTTGCAGCTTGTTTATATTACCTAATACGTCACATTAATCGATTAAGCGGCATAAATAATAGCAGCGTGATGAACATTTTAAAGTTCTTTAATGTTAATGGCACCAAAAGTTTTTTTTTAAATAAATAATTGAAGGAGTAACATGAGATAAGTGTAGTTATTTTAAAATTCTGTGATTCCAACATTGTCAAATGTTACTCTAAAAGCATTCTTTCATTGTATTCTGAAAATATGAACTCCTTTCGCATTAAATTCTGCTTCTGTTTCCTAGTTTCATTTTCTTTGATTTGCATCTGAAAAGAGACTATCTTCTTCAACAAATGTAAGATCCTGTACAAAAAGGGTATGAAACACATTATACATTTCTGACGTAAGATCCTGTACAAAAAGGGTATGAAACACATTATACATTTCTGACGTAAGATCCTGTACAAAAAGGGTATGAAACACATCATACATTTCTGACGTAAGATCCTGTAGAAAAAGAGTATGAAACACATTATACATTTCTGACGTAAACTCCTGTAGAAAAAGGGTATGAAAAACATTATACATTTCTTACGTAAGATCCTGTACAAAAAGGGTATGAAACACATTACACATTTCTGACGTAAGATCCTGTACAAAAAGGGTATGAAACACATCATACATATCTGACATAAGAACCTGTAGTAAAAGGGTATGAAACACATCATACATTTCTGACGTAAGATCCTGTACAAAAAGGGTATGAAACACATTATACATTTCTGACGTAAGATCCTGTACAAAAAGGGTATGAAACACATTATACATTTCTGACGTAAGATCCTGTACAAAAAGGGTATGAAACACTTCATACATTTCTTACGTAAGATCCTGTGTGCAAAAAAAGGGTATGAAACACATCACACATTTCTGACGTAAGATCCTGTACAAAAAGGGTATGAAACACATTATACATTTCTGACGTAAGATCCTGTACAAAAAGGGTATGAAACACATTATACATTTCTGACGTAAGATCCTGTACAAAAAGGGTATGAAACACATTATACATTTCTGACGTAAGATCCTGTACAAAAAGGGTATGAAACACATTATACATTTCTGACCGTAAGATCCTGTACAAAAAGGGTATGAAACACATTATACATTTCTGACGTAAGATCCTATACAAAAAGGGTATGAAACACATTATACATTTCTGACGTAAGATCCTGTACAAAAGGGTATGAAACACATACATTTCTGACGTAAGATCCTGTACAAAATGGGTATGAGACACATTATACATTTCTGAAGCCAAATTTTAGTTTCCTTATGACCATTATTTACTTCCTACTGATGTTTTTTTTTAGATCAGAAATTTTGAAACTAAACGTATCAAGTATCAAGCAACAATATTTCTCACCTTAGTGCTAGATCGCTTAAAATGTATTGCTATTACCTTTGCAGCTCTTGAATCTGCTCAGGATAGTTATGAAACAGCAAAGTGACAAACAAAATGGCAACATCACAAGTCGGTTTGATCCTAGGGCAGCCATCTTTCTGTGCAACAGGTTCGACAATATTGAGGCATCAGAAAGAGACACGGTTAAAGAACATATCCGCAGACAGTTAGGAAAGATATGGCCCGGCCTGTCTGAGTCACAGGTAATTTTCTTCTCCTGCAAGAACGCCAAGCGGGTTCTTAAAGTGGACACCGATTATGTCTTCGACGGTTTCCAGAGCTATCTGGAAGGAGTGAGAAACTTGTACTTTTATGCAATGGATATAAGAATCCGAGAAAACTACACGTAGGTTTTATATTTCAAAAACCTTTTCACCAATTATCATCAGATTATTGGGTTTCCAATCATTATGAAATCAGTTGTCTTGTATAGGTTGATATAGTTATTTGTCCACATGTATAATTCAATGCCCCGAATTCACTTAGGCCATGCAATAGACCACTTTTATGTACAATTTTCAAACTCATAAATATATATATATATATATATATATATATATATATATATATATATATATATATATATATATCCACATTTCCAACAGTTTTATTGACCGTTTGAACTAGCACACGTGTTCATTATAAAAATATATGTTGTACATAAATCATAGTAGGATAAGTTGTAATATGAACTTGCGTAGAATTATATATTTTGTTAAAACAGTAACGGTTTATGGGATATAAATCAATATGTATTCGCAATTATTGAACAGAGTACTCAAAAATTCCTAATTCGCATCACATGGCAAGGGTTATATTTGTATAAAACACGTTAGAATTAACAATTAATCTTCAAATCAAATCGTTTTAAATAATACAAACTAAAATTATAATGTCGAGATTTTATTCGTGCGTTCTTAGCATTTAAATTGTAAAAAGGAATTCCTGCATTTGTTAAATGTTTAGGAACATAATCACTCAGAATTAACATCGAAGTTCAAATATAACGTTCTTAAAAAAAAAACTAAATGATGCGAGAATAAAATGCTAATTTGACATTCCCATGTTTACAGATGGATTGAGACAATGCTTCAAAGAAGCCAATATCACTTGAGGACGGTCGTCAAGCGGCTTGATCTCACGGAGCGTGACTTGCGGCAAAAGCTTAAGACAACACAAGAAAAACTTAAGACACTCGAGAAGAAATCGGATAGTGTTATCTCAGAACTGAGACATGATTTGGAAATTCTGACACAGAATATCAGCAAACAACTTGAGATCTATCTCAAAACACCGATGGTTAAAACCCAACTGGTCTCGTGCTGGGCAGAGGAAGATCTGCCAAAGGCATACCTTGGGTCATGGGCCTACATAAAGGCCAGAGTGGAGGACGCATTTTATGTCAGGCTTGGACAACTCCTCGATGAATGGATTCATGACAATAAGACAATAAAAGAGCGGGACGGAAATGGTAAATAAAATACAGACTCAGTTGAATCTTCTGTAATCTGATATAGAAAAGATTGAAGAAAACATCGACGGAAACGGTGATTCAGGTTTAGGCAGATCTTTGCATCCACAAGAGTTTCCGGACGACATGACCGAGAACTCGAGCACAAAGTTGTTCCTTTCTCGACCATTAAAACAGACGTTTGTCAGGGACTATATCAATAGATATAAAAAGCAACCCGTAAAATATGCTCAGCATCGTTCGAGAAAGCTACTGAGCTGGCTGCTTGAAGGAAAAAGGAAAGGAAAAATGGAACTTTTGACTTTAATAAAAAATCTGTTAGCACGTTCCTACAGTTTTATCGAATCTTTAAAGAGAAATGTACCTAATTTCATTCGCGTCACAAATATGGAGCTACAGCGGTTTCAAAAGTGCGAGGAAAAGGAAAGGCAGCACCAATCGGAGTATCAGAAACTGCTGACAAGTTTTGAACAGCTGAAGTCCTCTTTTAGAGAGTACGGAAAGGGTTAAATCTTCGTCGATGATTTTAAAAAAGACGAAATACGGGTGGAAGAGTTTACAAAAGACAAGGAGATCCTCAAAAAGGAATTCGATGTACTGAAACTCATCCAAGAAGCTGAAGTTAAAACGAAGGTTTGTAAACGGCAGAATCCTCAGGGCCTGTGGACAGTTTACCAAGATGGTTTTCTTTGCAAATTTGAGAAGAGAGCGCCAGTCACAATTCGAGTCTACTTGCCTTTCTCTGGCATGGTACATACATTCCATGAGGTGGCAAAGCTCAGGTATAAACTTGCATGATATAAAATATTGCATTATATAACATATTAAAGATTATTTGCACGATATAAAATATTGCATGATATAACATATTAAAGATTGTTCATTAGTCTCACTTTTAAATATTAACGTAAGCCTCCTGAACGTGCAGTCAAGGAATGGTCTAGGTCAAATCAAAGAGCAACATTTCTTTGAAACCTGATTCTAGACTTGTGTGTTTTTATTATCATAGATGCGGGAAGGCAAATAATATATGATTCTCTACGGGAGTTTCTAAAAGTCGTGATATTTACTTTAAAACAATAAAACCAGCTTTTTATATTCGTACCATGACATAAAAATCCGTAACTCCTCTTTCACTCTTCTGTTTCCATCTTCTATCTCCATCAACCACTATTTCAATAATAATAATAATAATAATAATAATAATAATAATAATAATAATAATAATAATAATAATAATAATAATAATAATAATAATAATAATAATAATATGTGCTTGTTATCTGCAGCAGTTTGAATGTAGAAAATATTTTCTTGGCCAATTTTTGGGGAATCCACCACACTAATGCCCCAACCCCAGCTTTCATCTATGACGGTCGTTATCAGTCGCTGGGGCGATGTCTCACCTTTCTAGCTGCTGGTCACAACGAAGGCGGCGCCCAGAGAATGGACATCATGCTGAATGTGGTTCGAGCCCTGGACTATCTTGAGAACAAGAATTTGGTCCACATGGAACTTACAAGAGAAACTATAACGGTAAGTATCATTTTCACTGCTCGAAAATAACATCTCTGGACTTCTGATGGATTCATTTTTTAGTTCATGTATAGTATCTAGAATGTAGCAAGTAAGCAAGTAAAAGCATTAAAAATGTCATGTATGTATGTATGTATGTATGTATGTATGTATGTATGTATGTATGTATGTATGTATGTATGTATGTATGTATGTATGTATGTATGTATGCATGCATGCATGCATGCATGCATGCATGCATGCATGCATGCATGCATGCATGCATGCATGTATGTATGTACGTACGTACGTACGTACGTACGTACGTACGTACGTACATATATATATATATATATATATATATATATATATATATATATATATATATATATATATATATATATATATATATATATATATATATATATATATATTCATTCTTTATGTCTCAGTCTTCATGCATGTATCAGTATCGGATTTGACTTAAGCATACCGTTTTAACCTACTTCCTCAACCAAATCTTGCGTACTCAATACATGTAACTACATTGTGAAATATGCTAATTGTCTCCGAAATAGAATTTCAGCTTCCCTAATAAAAATATCCTTGTTATATAAAACAGGTCACTGACACTGGTGAAGTTAGATTGACGGGCGCATGCCTCCCAAGGATAGCTACCTTTCCATCCGAAATGGAAACCATCAGTCTAGGCAATTTCTGCTACTTAGCACCGGAAGTCCTAAAAGGGGAATGCTACACCAGCGCTGCTGACATATTACTAATTCGGATTGCTTTTTCCTGAGGTTCTTATCCCCAATTTCAGCGCATTCGAAACACAGGACGTAGACAATGGATACATTTGTCAAACATCAAAATCCTGCTAGCATTGTATTGGACGAGTTGAAAAAGTTTCCGATTGACTTAGGCCTCATCAAGGCATGCCTGAACAAAGACAAAATACATCGACCAAGAGCTATGCAAATTCGTGAACAATCCTTCATTGAATTTAAATTGTGAAGAATAAATAATCAATGATTGTTGTATACTGGATGTCAAATCAGCCTCAAAGAGTCTAAAAGCACAAGATCATATCTAATAAAATTTATGGTCTCACACATATGGACGCTATTTAACGTATAAATTAATTTGGCACGAGACGCTTTTTAGTACAGAGTGTCTTTCAGAAGCAGGTGTGACATAATTTCAATTACTCTGTGATGACATCATGCTATTTTGGAAACATTTTGCCATGATCTCTCTCTCTCTCTCTCTCTCTCTCTCTCTCTCTCTCTCTCTCTCTCTCTCTCTCTCTCTCTCTCTCTCTCTCTCTCTCTCTCTCTCTCTCTCACGACCTATGTTGGCAAATCATATTTTTCTCAATTTACGTTTCACATACACAGGCACACACACGCACGCAGACACACATGATGCATATTGTATGTTCTTTTGTGTAAAGGAAAAATATGTGAATATCTTTTAAATGGAAAATGTATTATTGCTTTATTAAACTTAGAAATGATTTTCGTGGTACCTAGTACGTAAGCAAAGATGATTGAATAGTTATTCAAAGCAGGAGAGCTGTTTGAGGTTTACATTCTTAACACTAAGCAATTCCTCTTCGAAACATGTTTGTATTCTACGTTGTTAATATCGTCATAACATTTTGTTAGATAATTCATTTTGTTGTTGCATCGATGCATCACTATTTTGTATTTTGTACCAAAACATAATATTAATTTTGACATTTTCTATGAAGAATTTTTCTAATAGGAGTTATTTTGTATCCTATATTATAGGTTTGCATTGATATTATTTCTTGCTTAAAGCAATTCCGCAACTAATATCTCAAGACAACACGAAATACATGCCCTATTTCAACCAGTTTTCACCAAATGTTAAACGGCATTTTACACTGATTGTGTCATATTTTAAGTTTTATGGTTGAGCTTTGGACTTATAATCAATGAGTCGCAGGTTCGATACCCTTTCAAAACTACCCGTGTCGGAATACATGGTGTGTACATGGGAAAGACATTTATTTGCAGTTTCCAGAGCATGACATTGTCAATAAGGCCTTTTAAAAAACCCAGTGAACATCTAATGTTATATATATATATATATATATATATATATATATATATATATATATATATATATATATATATATATATATATATATATATATGTATATATATATATCAGAAATTAGCGACTTCTGTCACAAATAAGAACTTGTTGCAGACATTTTTCACGAATTTATGAATAAAACTATTAAAGGACTTTAACTAAAAAACATGTAACTGTGTTGTGGTCGTAAGTAATTGTCTGGGTACATTTATCAAAAGGAATATCAGATATAACGGGTTGCTTCTTCTTTTCAATTAGTACAAATTATGGTCCGTACTCAGCCCACTCCTTCTTAATACACATACTTTATTGCCTTCTCAACACCCCTTCTCTCTCTCTCTCTCTCTCTCTCTCTCTCTCTCTCTCTCTCTCTCTCTCTCTCTCTCTCTCTCTCTCTCTCTCTCTCTCTCTCTCTCTCTCTCTCTCTCTCTCTCTCTCTCTCTCCCCAATGTCACGTTCACTCATAAGGCCCAAGGTTGATCAAGAAATTGAAGTGTTCTTTACTAATTATCTGGTGGTTAGAATCGATGAGACGCAAAACAATCTACCCTATCGCTACATAAACAGCATGCAAACAGTCTCTGGCTAAGTGAGCTACTGATAAATATAAAAAAATGTGGTGGCCATAATGGAAATTCTAGTAGCACCGTTATCATTCTAGACAACAAATCATTCTGATGACTGCGTGCAATAAGTTGTATGATGATTCTCTCTTTCATTTAGGAGAAGAGCAATAACAAAACTTACGATAACGATAGGACACCAGAAGACATGCAAATGACAACACGCCGTCCCATAATTTCGCGTCTAAAACCAGTAGAGCTGAAAATGATAGAAATTCAATACAATAGAGCCAAACTGCATTGATACAGTTATTTGTATGTACCAACTGTTCGTCTTTTTCTTACGTTTTACTCTCCTAATATGTTCTGCTTTGGTGTGACATGTGCGCTATCTCTAGAATTTTTGAAATTTTGGAGCCTGATATTGCAAGTGGTTTAGAACTAACGGTCAATTCGGCATAGGTACGTCTTGGTTGGCATATCAGATAATAGGCATAACTTCAACTTGCTTATCTATCACTTTTCCGAACACGTTAACAAGAGTTGATTCTTTTGTCATGTTTTTAGCTTTCGAGGAATGTTCATTATACCCCCTCCCCACTCCGCCATGGTCAACAACGGTTGAATTATGAAAATCTGAGTTATAAGCTTAAAAAAGAGGAGTGGAAAAATCAACAAATTCCTTGGGAAAATAATCACCTGGAATAGTTAGACTTGCTTTGAAACAGAAGTCCAACACAATGATCAAGGCATTAAAAATCAGATGAATCATTTTAGAATAGAAATTACTGATCTGAGAAATAAGATCATTGCTACCATCGGCAAGCAGTCCAAGAGGCAGGACAAGAATTATTTAACAGCCAAAAACAAAAATATAGATAACATCAAAAATAAAAGGAATTTTAATGTATGCGAGAAACGATTTATGACACAACTTACGAATTATTTATGTCAAATTTGAGTGATAATTTCAAAGCGACACAAATGCTTCATTCATCGACTTTCACATTAAAATTACACTCTGAGCTAGAAGAATCTATCCCAGATACAAAATAATTTGTTTGAGGAAGAAGTTTCTAATAGCCAACGGAGGAGTGTTGTGTAGCATTGACTGAATATTCAACAGAAGAAATTAGCACGCAATGATTAAATTGATTTAGGCGGGTGCTTATAGTTATCATAAATGTAATTGCAAATAAATTTATTTAAAAACGGATTTGGATCCAACACGTAATGCATTAGGAGTCAGAGAGAATAAAATGTAAAAGGAAATCTATAATAATAACATGGATATTTGGCAGAAAATCAGACAAATGCAAAGTTGCTTTACTGTATTTACATTGGAAATTAAAGTTTGAATTTAAGTAACGTAGTTTAAACTCTGACGAGATAAACAAAAATGACACCCTGCTTGACTTGCATTGAAAAAGTAAATATGTGTGGGCATTTTTGACAATCACATTTAGTAAATGTTCAATAGCAAGGCTTTGTCATATTTATTTGAATACTAGTTACATTCAATAGATACTGTAGAACATTATATATTTATAATCAAGAAATATTACATTTTTAAGGCGTTATCTTGATTTTGGCTTTATTCAATAGGCTTTGACAAGAGTATGTGCCAAAAAAGTGCGGTAAAAAAGAACCACGTACATGTTATCTGGAAGAGAAGAATGTTTTAATACTTGTATTGAATCACAAAGAAGGACCGCCTTTATCAGGTTGCTAAAAAATGTGAGTGTAATAGATGCAAAAGATAAGGTTAGATCGTGGTACAAATAATTTGCTTCTAGTAGGTTTACTTTGCAAAACTTGACAGTTTAAAAAGAAAGACACGGAAACATAACCAGACTAATGTCTGTCAGTAATACGTTTCGAAGTAGCATAACGTACGATAGTACAAAAAGTATAATTCTTTATTTAAACGACGTAAGAGAAATACACGGAATCAATCATTCAAAACTAGCATCCATTAATGGAGATTAATATATTTCTCGTCATTATTAGGTCCCTTCAACTGCGCTGGATCCAGCAAGGGGTCGTGTGTATCAGGGATTGATAAGATAAATGCAATAAACTGACTGGCAACGAATAGTGCAAAACTAGATTCTAACTTGCCTAAGCACTTTCAACTCTAAATGAGGCTCTTTCAAAGGCAAATACAAAACACAGAGAAGACAATCAAAAAACACAAAATGCTTGGAGGGTACAAAATTGTTATGACTATTTCTACTGGAATAAATACTTCATAGTTTTGATGTTTTTAAATTGCTGGCTTCAACTTGATGCTGATGCTGATAAATCATTTTATACTTTATATTGACCTATAAATCGATGCTTTTTCTGTCAATTACGTAACCGCAAATATTTCATTGTTTAGTAGTAATCATATATTATGTCGTATTTGACGTAACGTTTTATAGAGAACATCTAGTCAGATTTGAAACAAATATTTAATAATATTATCATGTACATAAAAGACTGACAACGCATTGAGGAAATTCTCTTTTCAATGATATAAGAGATGGTAGTTTTTACGAAAAGGTACACACGGTCAGTTGAGCAAGTCACAACCAGCGTAACTGTTACAAGTTCATGAAAAATAGCAATAATAAAGGCCAAAATTATGAATATAAACCAATGAAGATGGTCATCAGTCTATTTTAATTTTGTGTTTTGGCTGAACAAAATCATAATTTTCCATTGAATCGAAAGCTAGATTTTTCGGCGTCTCTTTTATTTCTAATTGGCTGATTTGTCTTTTCTCCCACAGCAAAACAGGTCTAAAACTGGCTTGTGTTAAGAGGGAATTTTGACTGGCAACTTGTACTCTAATGTGTAATTGCCTTTCATTCCGTAATATTAGCATGATTACCTTATTTTGGTAAACCTTTAAAAGATCGCGTACATCAAGCAAACTACAACTCAGTTTTTATGGTATTGGCATTAGTTTCGAAGCATTATTTCTGAAACTTCATTATTGTATTGTGGATTTATTATTAAAGTTTAGTGCAGTGGCGCCCATGAATCAAATCCAAGGTATGTACTTCATTCATTAGAATGTATTTTATTCAGCTCGTGTTCAAACCCACAATAGGCGTGCGGCAGTATGATTATGTAAATACGCTCACTAGCCTAATTGCGAGCGTTGAATCAAACCCTATCTTTGTTCATTGTTGTCACTCTGAAATAATATTTTAATGATTCAGGTATTTATAACTTCAAGGCAAAATAAAAATGAAATTACTGGTACACTGATATAAAAATCTAATGCAATAACAAGTCAAAAGGAAGTGATAGTATTAGAGCTCAGTTCATGTCATAATCCGATCAAGTTATACTCAAACACGACTTAGGCAAAAACAATAAGAAAACATAAAATTAAATAAATTTCTGGACTTTTCAAACAGGTTTATATCATTTCTATGTATTAATCGTACATGCCAACCCCGTCATGGATCAATGCCATCTCACCTCTCTCTGAGCGGTTCGAGTCTAGGATTCGGCGAATGTGGACATGTGAGAAAGCTTGCCAGTTGCTTCTCGTGGGTCGGTGGTTCTTTCCGCGGATTTCCCAGTTTCTACCTCCACCATTAATACTGGCCGCCATGTATAGCCTAAGTGTGCTGAAAAATGGCGCTAAGCCCCATAGCAACAACAACTACAACAAACCCTCGATAGTCAAACGGGTAATTTTTAATAATTAAGTTTGCTTAAATAAATGCTTTTAGAACTTAACGGCATGCATCTTGTGATGTCGACTTAGACTTTGGGGCCGGCTTATACGCGGGTCATGTACTTTGTAGTGTTTATCTCTATTAAGTTTTTTTGGGGGGGGGGGGAAACGGGGTGGTCAGCTTATACACCAAAGGGCGTATTCATGAGTACACACAATACTTACTAAACAAAACATTAATAGACAAAAGAATAAAATGTTAATTCAGATCTGATAATATTTCGTTTTAGTCATATTCCTTTTTTTTAGGTGAATCGAGATGTTACTTCGAAGATGCCTCTATCTCCCGAGGCAAACGGCTTAATCTCAGTGAGCGTCACTTGTGGAAACGCTTAAGAAAACAAAAGACAAACTTTAGAGGTTCGAAAAATAATATGATAAGCTATCTTAGAGCCGGAACATGGTCCTCAGTTCTGACAAAGAATATCTTCAAACTTCTGTCACAATACACTGATAATTAGGAGCCGACTGGCCAGAAGCAGAACTTCAAAACCTCTGATGATAGGTCTACCTAAAAGCGAAATTGGAGGAGACTTTTATTTCAGTCTTAGACATCTTCTGATTGGATGGAATCATGCAAATAGTAACAGAGCATCAACAGGATATGATTACTAACATAGACACTCCTACAGTTTGACATACAACCGATTGAAGATAAAATTGAAGGCGATTATCAGTCAGTTTTGGGCAGATCTGCAGGTCTACAGGTGTATCAAAACGACACGGCGGAGAACACCAGTCTACGAATGTTTCTCACTCGATCATTTATACAGACATGGGTCATAGACTACTTTGATTTATATTAAACGCATCAAAACTACTTTTATTTATGTTAAAAGCATCCAGACTTTTTTTATTTATATTAAAAGCATCCGGGCTACTTTGATTTATATTAGAAACATCCAGACTACTTTGATTAATATTAAAAGCATTCAGACAACTTTGATTTATATTAAAAACATCCAGACTACTTTGACATATTAAAAACATGCAGAAAACATTGATTTATATTAAAAGCATCCAGACAAATGTGCGCATCATCGTTTGACAAAGCTGTTGAAGTAGCAGCTTCAAGAAAAGAAGAAATGAAAAAATAGAACTCTTGACTATTTGTCGAAAGTCTATTGGCACGTCCTCGCAGATACTTCGAAAGTGAAGAGAGAAATTTGCGTCACAGACATGGAGAATGGGTGGTATCAGATCTGTAAGAAAACGGAAAGACAGAAACTTACGGAGTACCTGAAACTGCTTCTCCAATACTATCTTTGTACCTCTCCATTCACTTACCACTTTGCTAACGATACTGCTGCAGCTGCTACTACTACTATAAGAACTACTACTACAACTACTACTACTACTACTACTAATACTAATACTAATAATAATAATAATAATAATAATAATAATAATAATAATAATAATAATAATAATAATGGCATGATGTATGCAGGAGTCTAAATGTGGAACATAGTTTATGGTCAAATTTCTTATTATCAACCATAAAAATGACCCATTCATAAGCTTTCACCTACAAAGTTCGTTCCCATTCATAGTGGCTATACGTCACCTTTTTATTCAATGCCCACGACTTCGGTGCCCTTAATGACCAGTGACTGACCATCGTACCGAAAGAATGCATAGTCCTCGACTATCTTGAGACAAAGAATATGGTTCACTGAGGGCACTATCTCGGTAAGAAATTATTATTTTTAGTGTTTAGATAATATACTAAGACTGTCCTGTTTCACACATGTAAGAATGAATTGTAATTTTTATATTCATATGTGAATTTCTATAGCATGCTTGTTGTTAGGCTTTATTCTATTCATCTATTGATAAATATAAGTGGAAATATCAATTACTGGCTTTAATCTATTTATCTATTGTATAAGGGGATAAATAAAGTATAGGCTTTGAAGTTTCTTTTTTGTTCTAGAGAGAGAGTTGTTTGGTTTATTCTATTCTATTGTGAAAGTTGAGACATCAGTTTCAGGCTTTATTCTATTCATTTATTGTGTACGTGGATATATCAAGCACAGGCTTTGAAGTTTCTATTTTATTTTTACAGATATTTCTTTAACGTATCTACATGCGTATACAACAATTTAGCTTAGACTTATCTGATTTTTTTTTACTCCTAACTCAATCTGGTATTTCGAACTAATCTATCAAATATATTAATATTTTTTTGCAATAGAGCTTCAGTTTCCCTAATAAAAATAAACATCGTTGTGCTATATAACAGGTTACTGACATTTGAGAAATTAGATTGTTCGATGCGTTTCTTCCAATAATAGCAACCTATCCAATTGAAATGTAGCAGAACAGTGTATGCGGTATCTTCTATTTAGCACCGGAAGTCCTAAAACGGGAATCCTACAAGAGTACTGTAGATATATACTCATTCTGATTGCTCTTTCCCGAGGTTATTCTCCCCAATTTCAACGCTTTCGAAAAGCAGAGGACGTGGAGTATGTTTAAATTTATTAAACTTCAAAATTTAGACGCCAATTTGGTATTGAATAGGATGGAAAACTGTCCAGTTTACTTAGATCTAATGAAGACTTATCTGAACAGAGACAAAACCCATAGACCAAAAGTTGTGCCATGGTTCAAGAGTCTTAATACGAAAGGAAATTTTGAAGAATAAATAT
Organism: Potamilus streckersoni; assembly: GCA_016746295.1. Taxonomy (NCBI): domain Eukaryota; kingdom Metazoa; phylum Mollusca; class Bivalvia; order Unionida; family Unionidae; genus Potamilus; species Potamilus streckersoni. The sequence goes on along the minus strand of JAEAOA010000587.1, from coordinate 5,676,590 downwards.
TGAACATGACCAAACAGCCTAAATAAGAGCAAATCACATATGGCAGACGTTATGGAATACACTCTCTCAAGGACATGGACGAAATTTTTACGTTGAAATTAATTTAGCACGATACGTGTTTCGGTACACGAATTAACTGTTATTATGAAAATGATAATATGTTTTTTATTTAGTATGTCCTGGCTTATATATAACATATTTAGTATGTACGTATCCAGTTATCATTGCAAAGCACAATTGTGTTTACGCAACAGTGCTTCATGCCGTTATAGCAATGAAATATCACATTGCAATAGCATTTTAAACACTGGTGTCGTTTAATGATATTGAAATAATGTTACTACTATTTTTTGGTTGTTGCAACGTTGCTTTATAACGTTCCGACTATACAAATTGCTGTCCTTTTGAAAATGTATATCATTTTTGTTTTTTCTTTTAGTAAATTTAAAGTCTGCTCCTGGCAGATTCACAGCTTTTACCAAGAAGTCCTCGTACACAATGCACAATTTACCATTAAAGGTAATCGTATTAACAGAAAAAATTAAACTCCGAATTCTTTTATTCATATATTACTAAAACGGAATGAATGTTGATGCAATCTAAACATGTAATTTTAATACGTTTTACAATATATAACAAAATTGTATGTACTATAAGTGATTGTCAGATCACTATCAAAATCCCCTTTTCCTGAACTCAGTGTTTACTTATCGTGTCTCCATTACGAAGACTTAGTCTGAAGAACTCGCAATGCAAAAGACCCGCTGCAAGCCCCGAAACAAAAAAGAACCATTCTTGTCCAAAGTCGATCGTAATGGATAATACCGTTAAACACGTTAACTAGTTAAACGTATTAAATTAATTGACTAGTCAACTAATTATATGTTAATATCTTCAGAAAAGGTCTGTGTAACCTCCACGAAATAATAAAAACATGGTTTATAATTTAATCAAAACTATAATATTCTCAAGGTTTCGAACGTTATACCAGATTTTTAGCAAAGCACTTGCTACACCATGGGGTAAGGGTCAGTTACAGTTTGTGCTATTAGGATATTTCCGTCTGGTAAAATTTCTGTCAGTTTAAAAAGTCTTCAGTTCACATTAGCAAACATGTCTTTATTTCATGAGTTCATATTAGTAGGGTAAATTTTGCTGGTGTACATACCAAACTTTATATCAAAAGAATATATTTGGCTCTTTATAATTTACCAAGATTTGCGCTCGTACGTGTAATGCTAGATCTTTGAGGATATGGTAACTAATACGGGTCTATTATTTTGATCTATAACAAGCAAAATAATTGTTGACACTCCAAATGGATTCTTTTATTCCCGTTTTAAAACTTCCTCATTTGATAAAATAAACACTGACAAATAGAATCAATCTTCTTGTACATCGCCTTACAAGATCAACAATGTAGGACAAATACATGAGAGATTACTAGCGGTCTCAATAGTCTTAGTTGTACTTCGAACGTATCAAAGTATTCGTTAACAAATCAAAATGAAATAACGGCAGCACCCACACACACCCACTTTTCCTTAGCTATTTGCAGGCCAAGCACCAATGATTTTCGTTTAATTTTTG
>JAEAOA010000587.1:5612500-5670000 GCA_016746295.1 Potamilus streckersoni | reverse complement strand
GTCTCTCGATGCCATCCAAATTTGAAGAGCAGGAAATGTTCTCCATGGTGAAACAATTAGCAAAATTTGAACACGAATGTTTGCATTCAACAGCTTTCAATCTAAAACCTTTTTGTTTAATATATATTTAAACATAAGTATATGCTTGTATTTAACATATATTTAATAATTGTTTTAAAATTAATTCACGTCATATAAGAGTTATATGCTTCAGACGTGTTGTACCTAATGAAAAGATACATGCAAAAACGTCCAAATAATTTGAATGTATTGTTTGAGATACTCTTACGTCCTTCTATGGCAAATACACCGGGACATGTCAAAATATAGATTATTTGTATATCAAGGTACAGTGAGTTTTCAACTTGCATTTACTCAACTCCGGCATAGTCAAGCAGTAAAGTTACAGCACTTACGATGGGTATAATGCTGACGAGAATATTTACATAATCTCAAAGATGCATCATAAATTCTTTTTTTCCAAAATACTGATGGGAAGGGGCAATTGAATATCCTTGGCTTTTTTCCTCAAAATCGGGAAAGAAACCTTGGATATAATTCTCCACCATTGAGAACTATATTCGAAACTACTTTTATCCACATAGAACACTAATGCGACAAAAGCATACGAAGTTACAATCAAAACATTGACTGCCTTTCTGTTGCAACATATCCGGTGTATTCCGAACCTATCAAATTTATTTTTATTCCCACAACAATATCCGAGGTTTGTCTCCACTTGACCGAGATGACACATCTGTCTTCAGGTAGAGGAAAGGGTTAACAGATGTGCTAATTATAACCTTTCTATTACCTTTATCAAATTGGTAGTATCTAATTTAGCGAGATATCAGTATACAATTCCAATTTTTATGAACTGACTGCGTTTTCTACGTTCTGATTGTATGCAAACGGTCACGTGAAACTCATCTGGAATTTTTTACACATCGATAAATTCTGCGGTCTACATTTTGGTCTCTGTTTCCAGATCATTTTATGTGAAGTTTTATCTATATCAACGCCTTACACCATAATAATAACAACAATAAGCTCGCCACCCCCCTCCTGTGATTTCCGATCAAAAATGACAAGCCACAGATTATAATCGACCATTAGAAGTTAAAACAATGTAATTGCACTGACCTTCCTGCACTCCATCACACCCCTTTTGCCGAAGAAGGTATATGGCAGGCTTTAGAAGCCAATGATAGGATACACAATGTTTCAGCAGTGGTTGTTAAAGGTCAGGGTCATATGTCCACCAAGGGACCTCACTAAAAATGGACACGATTTTGCATTTCAAAGATCGAAATGCGTAGAAAGTAACAACGACTTTGCTATAACAACACTGTAACAACCATTTTTATTTATTAATATAATAATTATAACACTATATCACTTTCATGACCCGCTATGACATTCTACCCCCTATCACTGTATAAAGAATCGATGAATCTTGGCTAGCGAAGATAGGGCTATGTATTCTATCGTAGTTAAGGGGCTAATGAAAGAACACTTCGATCTACATAAAAGTGAATGTTTTGTTGATTAAATCTGCTGATTTGATCTTAGAAAGGAATTAAATTTTAATTATAAGGATTAAATGATTATGATTGGGTGTTTATCTATGTTTGACCTAGGTCTATATTTTTCATGGTAATGTTAGAGGTCTAAGTAATTCATGGTGATGATAGAGGTCTATATAATTCATGGTAATGTTAGAGGTCTATGTAATTCATGGTAATGTTAGAGGTCTATGTAATTCATAGTAATGTTATAGGTCTATATTTTCCATGGTAATGTTAGAAGTCTATGTCATTCATGGTAATGTTAGAGGTCTATATTTTTATGGTAATGTTAGAGATTTATTTAATTCATGGTAATGTTAGAGGTCATGTTTGAGGTCTATATAATTCATGGTAATGTTTGAGGTCTATATTTTCATGGTAATGTTATATGTCTAAGTAATTCATGGTAATGTTAGAGGTCTATATAATTCATAGTAATGTTAGAGGTCTATATAATTAATGGTAATGTCAGAAGTCTATGTAATTCATGGTAATGTTAAAGGTCTATGTAATTCATAGTAATGTTAGAGGTCTATGTAATTCACGGTAATGTTAGAGGTCTATATGTTTCATGGTAATGTTAGAGGTCTATGTAATTCATGATAATGTTAGAGGTATATATTTTTCATGATAATATTAGAGGTCTATGTAATTCACGGTAATGTTAGAGGTCTATAATTTTCATGGTAATGTTAGGGATTATATAATTCATGGTAATGTTAGAGGTCTATATTTTTCATGGTAATATTAGAGGTCTATATAATTCACGGTAATGTTAGAGGTCTATATTTTTCATTGTAATGTTAGAGGTCTATATATTTCACGGTAATGTTCCAGGTCTATATTTTTCATTGTAATCTTAGAGGTCTATGTAATGCACGGTAATAGTAAAGGTCTATATATTTCACGGTAATGTTAGAGGTCTATATTTTTCATGGTAATGTTAGAGGTCTATGTAATTCTTGGTAATGTTAGAGGTCTATATTTTTCATGGTAATGTTAGAGGTCGTTAATTGGCTGTAATGTTTAAGCTCTATATATTTCACGGTAATGTTAGAGGTCTATGTAATTCACGGGAATGTTAAATGGCTATATATTTCACGGTAATGTTAGAGGTCTATATTTTTCATGGTTATGTTAGAGGTTTATGTAATTCACGGTAATGTTAAAGGTCTATATATTTCACGGTAATGTTAGAGGTCTATGTAATTCTTGGTAATGTTAGAGGTCAATATTTTTCATGGTAATGTTAGAGGTCTATGTAATTCATGGTAATGTTAGAGGTCTATATTTTTCATGGTAATATTAGAGGTCTATGTAATTCATGGTAATGTTTGAGGTCTATATTTTTCATGGTGATGTTCGAGGTCTATGTGATTCACGGTAATGTTAGAGGTCTACATTTTCATTGTAATGTTAGAGGTCTATATATTTCACGGTCATGTTGCAGGTCTATATTTTTCATTGTAATGTTAGAGGTCTATGTAATTCACGGTAATGTTAAAGGTCTATATATTTCACGGTAATGTTAGAGGTCTTTATTTTTCATGGTAATGTTAGAGGTCTTTATAATTCTTGGTAATCTTAGAGGTCTATATTTTACATGGTAATGTTAGAGGTCTATGTAATGCATGGTAATGTTAGAGGTCTATGTAACTCATGGTAATGTTAGAGGTCTATATTTTTCATGGTAATGTTAGAGGTCTATATATTTCATTGGTAATGGCAAGCAAATCCTTCTCGTAGCATTCTGCATTCAAGGTTATAATTATTTGGTATCATAACTATACAATTTGTTGGCGTTCCTTTCTCCTATACAAAACAATTTAAATTTGTTCACCTTTCTATGAGCAATATTTTCGGGGTCAACTATTCCAGACGCCTATGATAGAGTTGTATATGAGTATTTTCTGTTGCTAGACAATATTAATTCAAATTATGTTGAGCTATTAGCATCTTGAGACTGCAAGAAATATTTCCACTATTTAAACCACTGTGTTCACTATATGGTTCGTAAACGATTTTGTAAGTCATTGTCAATGTTGTGGTGAGAAAGATACACTTATGTCCTATATAACGTTCTCTGTATGATACACGTCCAGATCAATCCCGTGTCGGATACCCGTGACTCACTGGGAAGGGAACTGAGCTCCAATTTCCATGGCATTGTATAACCAATAGAGTCGTAAAATGAACATCTAATTTATTTGTCAGAAAATAGCGTCGCTTGCCAAAAATAAGAATTTATTTCCAGAAATCTTTGAAAAAATGTGGGAACAACTCTTAAAACGTTTAATTATGTTTGTAAGGAATTATCTGGGCACATTTAGCACGTCACATATTAGACATAACAAGTTGCTAATTCTGCTTCATTGTAAAGATGAAATTATGGTAAAAAAAAATCTGCACTACACTGACTACTTCATTTAAAATTATGCTTTACTGTGAAATCTGAATGGCATATGAGCATCGTTGAAACCGTATATGGACCCCATTGCAATAAACAATACGTTTTCAGATATAATAATGTTAAAAACACCTTTCCAGTGAGACATTTAGAGTTGCTTCAGAAAAATTTGCCCTTGCATCGAAACAAATCAGCGTTGCAAGGATATCTGCAAACCTTTGTAGCGGAACGGTTAATTCTGACCCTTTCCGTGTACCATAGGGCAGACTGATGTGACTTTATAGTGTGTATTGTGTTGGATTTGAAGCCGAAGTAGTCCGGATGTCCATGGTACTTAGTAAGAGTAATAGAATATATACTAAATACATGTGCGGTATACACGTCAGATCTTGGTCCACGCGGTTATCAGTGATCTGCATTACACACAAGAAACGACTACGTTTACATCATAAAGCTTCCAAAATATTTGATCTCATTTTTTTTGAGTAAACTTCATACCCTTTATCTTAAAATATACTGGATTTTTGTAATTAAACCCCTGCACCTAGCCGATCCACGTCTTGTACCTAAACGTCGTCTTGCACGATCTACTACTAATAACCATTAAGGGTATTCAACAGAAAATAGAAATTATGTTTGTATTGTCACACTGAAATGGTGTTAAAGCAGAATGAAAATTAATAGAATAAAAAACACGTAAAATTTTTGTTAGTTTTGCTAAATACAAGTGAGATGTTCTTATTATAGCGATGTTCAGCCCACCCCAAGCCAGAAACAGCAAAGACTCGACTTCTTTTCCAAATTTGCTCGTGACGGATAAAATATCGACTAGCTTACTCTTAAATTTTAATATCTTATTAATTTTAGTTGTAAAATTCCTATCACGTCATGCGAAATTCCTCTCAATTTACACTCTTTAGTTCATATCAGAACCTCATTATATTATGGCAAATTTCAATAACATAAATACGGTTAATGCCCTCAAATATATATATATATATATATATATATATATATATATATATATATATATATATATATATATAAACTGTTTTCTGATGTGTTATTTTTTCTTCCTTTGTGAATCAAAAGGAATATTTGTCTTTTATTAGTGTTGATGGTATGCCAATTAAAGTGGGTCGTTTGTTTTGATCTATAACAAGCACAATAATTGTAAACGTTCCATGGGCATTATTTTCGTTCCACATCTTGACAGAATGTTGGTAAAAAAAATTTCCTCCAATAAAAAAACACCGAAAAATAAAGCCAAAACCTTTTGTGTATTGATCCACATGATAAATATTTTATGGAATATACGTGCGACAACTGTAATGTGAGCTGCACCCAAGTTTTACATGAATGACTCCAACTATTTTGCAACTCATAATTGGAAGATCGGCATACCAACCCTATCCACTTTCCTTAGATATTCGTAAATTGAACAACTCTGATTTCTTTCTTCCATTTTCTACCGTTTCATCAGCGATATGGATGGATGAGTGCAGATTTTAATCATAAAAAAAATTTCTTGCTAAACTTTTTTTTTTTGCATTTTGCATCAACTGAAAATTCAGTCGATAATGATAAATATGGCATGCATCAACTGAAAATTCAGTCGATAATGATAAATATGGCATGATTAGGAGTAAACACTGCGAACATATCTTTCCAATACGTACCTGTATTTAGAGTTAAATTTTCACTGTTTGTTCTTGAGAAAAACGTTAAGGACAATGAAGTCATCGCAGGAAAAATAAATTTATCGTTAACGAACTCGTCCAACCCTGTTCAAATGACTTGCGAACGTTGATAACGCATTTTATCAAATCTTGTAGTAGCAGGAGTTAATTTAGACAAACGTTTATTTAACTTAGTGTTATTTTATTATTTTGCAATGTGTTTCTTTGTTTACCTAACACTTTTCGTCGATTTTTAAGATAAATCATATTTATCAGGTATTTCAACTCCTTAATTTTCGAAATAAAAAGCAGCATGCACACAAAAAGAACAATGCAATAGACTAATTAAACACAATTTAATTGACTATACAGACGAATGCATTGGAATGCAAACGAGTAATTAAGGCAAACTGTATTAACACTGAAGGCAATGTACGTATTACTGTTAAACAACAACAATACAACATAGCAACTCATTAACAGAACATTAAGTTTACAGTACAATGCTGATTATCTTTTTTAAGGCATGGCAACGATGTATTAGCAATTAGTTTCTTTAATACTTCTTTGGATGAGAAAAAATAATTATTCAACAAATTAAACATGCAAAGTTTACAAAATTTTAAAATAAATAAAAATGGACAAGATTTCTCTAATACAAGATAAAAATAACTGAATCAAAGGTACCAAATTTATACAAGGGTCTGACAATCTTAAAAAATGTATCAACAAAATACTACAGTAAATGAAAACAATGAAAACTACCTATTTTAAATGGTATGGCCTGTGTTTTATGATTGTCCCACAATTACTTGAAACAATAATATCAATAATGCATACAGAACCACAATACACAAGAAAACAATGTCTTTCAAATATACAAAGTCCAGTATTTAATTCTAGCTTTTGCTAATACCAGTCCAAATGAGCTGTAATGACTCTGAAAAGACCTTTGAACATGGATCGTAATCAATTTATTAATTATTAACAATATTAATTAAAACAAAGTATTTTAATATCATTGTCATATAAGTATGAACAGGTTTCTTTTTCTCACTAACAACAAAAAAAGGCAAGGGTGACCAGCTATTTTGTTAAAAGAAGTAACAATTACTCACTTTTCCGACATACAACACCATGTCATGGTTAACTGCTTGAACCCAATGCTTTATTAAAATTATTAAACAAATGTTATTTCAAGAACATATGAAAACATTTACATCTCAATAAATTTTTAACATATATGGTACTTCTACTGATCACGAATGTCTATAAACATGTAGGTTTCATAATTTTGTATTTTCAAATTAGACCGACAAATCATACATTTCATGTCATTTTGTAAAAGAGTTGACAGTGACCAAAATGATCTTGGAATATTTTTTTTTAACAATTTGTGCTTGAAAATATAATCAACAATATGAAATCAGATGGTATCAGAGAGGTATTTCAGGTTTTACTACTTTTATATGAAGGGGAGAAAAATGGATAATGATACAGGTATTGTAATAATTAGTATGAATATATGTATATAGATAGGTAAGTAAGTTGTAGGAAGGGTGGGGATGTATTAGTGTTCATGGTACATCAATACAATAGAGGTTACTAGAACATGGTGCCAATTAAAGTAATAAAAGTAACATAACTATGCAGTAGTTTATGCCTGTAGTATATACCTGTATCAATTTAACCTCTCTATTACAGTTAAAATGAGAGTGATTTACAAAAAAGGTATAGGTGCCCTGGATGGTTATTTGATCTGAGGTACAAATAACTGACATCTTTCTTTTAAATGGGTCAGTCTTGGGGTCAGCCATGGGGGTATGTGAGTTTGCCATTAGCTTCCCTTGGGTTGGTGCTTCTTCCCAGGTTCTTCCTCCACCACATATACTGGCCATTATGTATAGCTTATCATGTGCTGTGAAATGGCATCAAAACCACAAAAAGGTATGTACTGTTGATTGATGACTAAAATATTTAACTTACTCAAAGCTTTCACTTTCAACACAATTTTTCATCATAACTAGCACAATAAAGCAAAAATATAAGAGTGCACTTTCACACCTTTTATGAACCTAAAGGTACTGTATAACATAAATAAATCTCCAATGAACCATTGTGGTGTACAAATCAAGTAAGGCAAAGTAATGTGTCAGGTAGCATCATATAAATGACAAATATAGTGAGGGAGATTTATAACCATAATCTAATATTTATCCCAGGTTAATCTGGTACTTTTAACATTATGTCATATTTGGTACTTATACCTGTGTAAACATAGTGAAGGAGATGTATAATAATGTATATCATTATCTACTATTTATCCCAGGTAAAAATGATACCTTTCTAATTATGTGATTTTTGGTACTTATACCTGTGTAAACATAGTGAAGAAGATATATAATGTATATCATTATCTACTATTTATACCAGGTAAAAATGATACCTTTCTAATTATGTGGTATTTGGTACCAATACCTGTGTAAATATAGTGAAGATGTATCTACTATTTATCCCAGGTAAAAATGATACCTTTCTAATTATGTGGTATTGGTATCAATCCCGGTGTAATACTCAAGGTCAGTGATCCCAGATTATAATGGTATTTTTATATTTATTTGATGTTTAGTAATAATTCCTGTGTAATTCTAGTCACAGGATAAAATTAGTCTTTTTCAATTACCTATATGTGATGTAATGGAATTTTCAGTACTTTTCCTTGTGTAATTCTTGTTCCAGGTTAAAATGGTATCTTTATAATAATCTGATTTTAGTATTAATCCCTGTGGAATATGATTACCAGGTTATAATGGAAGCATTTTAATTACATATATGCCATGTTCAGTATTAATCACTGTGTAATATTAGTCTCAGATTAACTACATATGTGATTTTTAGTATTAATCCCTGTGTAATATGAATTGAAGGTTAAAATGGAAGCATTTTAATTATGTATATGTGATCTTCAGTATTAATTTTGGTGTAATTCTACTCCCAGGTTAACTAAACATATATGTGATATTTAGTATCAATCCCTGTGTAATACCAGTCCTAGGTTAACAACATATATGTGATATTTAATATTAATCCCTGCTTAATACTACTCCCAGGATATATAAGTGACTTTTAGTATTAATCCCTTTGTTATAAGAGTTCCAGGTTAAAACAAGAAGCATTTTAATTACATATATGTGAGTTTACTATTAATATCAAGGCCGTCATGACAATAAGCCTGTGTAATCTGCCCTTTTCATGATACATATAATAATTTATAAATAATTATGATCAGTAAAACATATTCCCATGTGGCCCCAATTTGACCTTCACCCTCAAATTTGTAACTCTTGGGAATATGTATACATGTGTTAAACTAAGCCACAAACATCTAAGGAATATTGTATTCTGACTGCTAAAGCTGCATCTACAAAAGTTGGATGTTTCTTGCATTAAAGACTACAAAAATATGCAGAAAAAAGGACCTGTCTCTATTCTATAAATATATTCCATTCTGTACAGAAGTAGTTCATTACATCCTACATGGTCAACAGGTTGACTGTAAAAAATTGAAACACTCATACTAGCAAAATAGTTAGTCTATTTGCACATTTGACATATCTCACAAAAACATTCTGATTGACAATTCTCAGCCATGACAACTTGTTCAATCATTTGCTGTTGTTTTAAGATCTAAGACATTACTCTGACCAAAATAAGTGCTGTCTTTATATTATATGATGATGTTACAATATTTCAATATTTAATTACTGCTGATTTATACTATTAAACTTATTTCACTTGCTTTTTTACAACTAAAGAACCACTTAATAAAACTGTTTTGTCCGCTTTACTGATCTTTATTATTTTCTCAACATCATTTTTTACAATGCCATAATATTTATTGCTATAGCAAAAAAAAAAGTAAACCATTCCACAGAAAGAATCTGTCTCAACAAGAGGCATAGAAATAACAATGCATGATCATTTGATCATGACACTGAGTACATGTACCCTAATCTGATTTTTGATGGAGATTAGCTAACAATTATGACCAAGACACAGTACTGGATTTACCATTGTACTTAGATGTGCTTAAGCACAGGGTTCCTGTTGGCCAGGTGAACCATTTTCTTGGCAAAAAAAAAGAAATTACGATGAATTTTTCATTGTAAGGGGTCTCATAATTTAACTTGCACAGGGCCTCATTTGTCCTAAATCTGGCACTGTCAACACACAAGGTTGAGTCTGACACCCATTATGCAAAAAAAAATGACTTTCTCATGTTTCTTTTTGTCAGATGTGGGATTGAAATGATTAGAAATACAGTTGTAAAGTTAAATACAAGAACGAGAATAAAATTTACATTCAAAATAAAAAAGGCCACACAGGAGTAATTTGCAATCAATTAAACTATTAATACCATCAGACATGTCTGGAATACACAAAAGTGTGTATCTATAGATGAATGTTTGAATAAAGTTCTGGCGTATCAGTACAATACTGGATGGTTAAATGTCAAGTTCAAAAAATATATAGAATCAAAAATACATGATGAACTGGCCCAAATGTAAATGTCCGTTTAGCAGCATGTGCATGTTTTCTTATACTCTGAAAGTATATTATAATATATACCATAATATGCTTAATAAAAAGAGATATAGCATGGCTAGCCACTGTTTATAAGATGTGCTTTGTCCTCAGATGGTCAGGCTGGACCATGTGATCAGTCTCAATTGAAAAGTAAGCATATTATTGGTTATAGACTGAGGATCTCAACAGTGTCTAAGTTGTGACCCCAGGGTCAAGTACCTGACCTAGGGATGCACCCCACTGACAAAGCCAGCTGCATGATGCATAAATCTGTCTTTTCATCCCTAGTCAAGTCCCGGAGGATCTTAATATTTTTAAAGTAGGGACAAAGTTGAGGTAGGGATGGACCCAAGGGTCATTATCAGTTGCAGTTATAAATAAGTCTTTGATGATCAGTTAGAGAATATATGCTGGGGATTTCAATAGTTTATATCATGTGATCTGAAGGACCATGGGGATAGTGGAAGACCCCAAGGGATGATTATGAATTTCTCATCTGATAATACCAATACATAGGTCTTTAATACCAACAAGGCATGACACAGAGTTCCAAGTCTGATATGTGCTGACTCTTGGGTCTTTAACCAAAACAAGGTAAGGACCAGAGTTCCAAGTCTGACATGTGCTGATTCTTGGGTCTTTAACCACCACAAGGCATGACCCAGAGTTCCAAGTCTGACATGTGCTGAATCTTGGGTCTTTAACCAAAACAAGGTAAGTACCAGAGTTCCAAGTCTGACATGTGCTGATTCTTGGGTCTTTAACTGCCACAAGATAAGGACCAGAGTTCCAAGTCTGATATGTGTTGCAAATTGGGTCTTTCATCACTCAAGGCATGACCAAGAGTTCCAAGTTTTATATATGCTGACACTTGGGTCTTGAATCACACAGCTCAATTCATTGGCATGTGCAAGAAACAAACAAGAGGTATTTGATATTTAGGTAATATTATCCTTACTCACTAACCCATTCCCAGGGGTGAAATTCCATAAGGGTTGACAAATTTTACAAGGACAGAACTATTGCTAACCCAAGTTTTGTATTCCTACTTCTAATGGTGCTTTACTTTAAGATCACGACAGGCTGCATACAATATCAATGTGCTTCTTTGAATTCTCTGGGGATAAAATTTTATATCAAAACAGTTTAAATGTGAAAGATACTGTATGTAGAAAAAAATTAAGGTTTAAAATGATTTTTTTTAGGAATTACATCTCCAGTTTAGTATGAATCAGAATTTCCAATTTAAATACGAAACTAATTTGCTAACTGTGATACTCAATAGCAAGCTAATGCAACAAAACTGCATATGTGTTTTGTTCGGAGTTGGTGGAAGAATGAACTGGATATGGTACATGGGGGATACATCAAAGCAGTCAGGCTGAGTCATAAATCATACAAAACGTCTTTCCTGTCTCAGAGCATAAAACATGAGTGCAGTTTTTAACCTTTCTAAATAGTTTTACCTTTACTGTATGAAATTCAAAACAAATTGGTATTTACAAGCGTTTTATCAATTGCGTCTAAAATATTTAAATGCAGGCATCATATAGGGCATTACCAAGTCATTTTAATTTTGGATGTGTGATACAGAAAAACAGACTAAATGGCTACATTAAATACCAGATCATGCATGTACAATTAAATGGGTATGTAACAAAGCATTGTAATGCACATTTAAAGCACTGTACAAATTCTCCTTTAGTAGTACAGCCCATTTCCCTAATATTTAAGCACTGTACAAATTCCCCATAATACATACTGTTTACCTAGTAATGCACTGAACAATTTCTCTTTTAGTAGTACAGCCCATTTACTGAGTAAGGTACTGTACAAGTTCCCTTTAGAGGTGCCCATTATAGTAAGGCACTGTACAAGTTCCCTAATAGTAGTACAGCCTATTTACCTAGTAAGGTACTGTACAAGTTACCCTTTAGAGGTTCCCATTATAGTAAGGCACTGTACAAGTTCCCTTATAGTAGTACAGCCCATTTAACATGTAAGGCACTATATAAGTTCCCCTTTAGTAGTACAGTCCATTTAACTAGCAAAGCACCGTACAAGTTTCTCTTTAGCACAATTAGCTAGTAAGGTACTATACAAACTACCCTTTAGTACAGCTCATTTCACAGGCACCGTAATTATATAAATTTAATATACATCAGATATTTAGCAAGTAAAGTACTACAAAAGTTACCCTTTAGCTGTACAGCCCATTTAGCTAGTAACGCACTGTACAACTCACCCTTTAACTGTACAGCCCATTTAGCTAGTAATGCACTGTACAAGTTACCCTTTAGCATAGCACATATCATTGACACTGTAATTATGTAAATTTAATGTACATATTTAGCAAAGTAAGGCACTGCAGAAGTTCCCCTTTAGTAGTGCCCATTATAGTACAGCATTGTACAAGTTGCTCTTTAGCTGTACAGCCCATTTAGTTAGTCACTGTACAAGTTCCCCTTTCGTACTGCCTATTTTAGTTAGTAAGGCACTGAACAAGTTGTCTTTTAATATTGCCCATCTCATTATGTAAATTTAATTTATGTGCATACAAAAACTTGATACATCTGTCAAGTTTACTGTTTATTATAACTACTATAGTGTAAATAATTTATTTACCTTCACATGAAGGGATATTCATTGTGAAACTGATTAGAAAGTATTCACAGAATGGTGCAATAAAATAACAAACCTCATGGAATGTGAAGTTGTAAACACAAATAATGAAACAGAAATAAAATCAAATTCATTATGTATTCCCACCTTAAAAATTGTGATTTACAATGTTATTTTCTCAGTATAAAGACAGAGGTTTCAAAATTTTTAAAATCATGCAATTTTATTTTTAACACAATTTCACTGATGTCAAAAGCCTCCAAGATTACTAGCTATAGGGAGTTCAGTTTTGAAGGTCACATGATTTAATCACTATGGGTCATACAACTTTTCAGCAAGACTCTATCACTTTGTAAATATTTTTTTTTAACTTCTGTTCCTTTTGCCTAAATAGAGAATGTTAACATTTAGAGCACCTTTTACAAAGACAAGTTTTAAAAACTAAATTTAAAAGTACCATTCTTTTTTCAGCATGGCATTCCAAATGCAATATACCACTATAGATATGATCGTTAGATAAAATAAAATTTACAAAATGAAGCACATTTTCAGTCGCAAGTATGGCACACCAACAGCTGATTCATCATGCTTCCAATAGTCACCTCATTTGACATGTATGCATGCATGAAAGACATCATGCACATTCAATCGGCTATTCTATATCTCACAGCCCGAAGGGATTTCAAAACTGAAATAACTTAATACCAACTTTAGATCAATTCTTTTTGTTACCTTCTCAAAAATTTAAAACTTTCAGCTCCCTATCCTGTTTAAGTAAATTATGTGGTACAAATTTAAAGATGCACACTAAGAAATAAAAGTCAGTTTTGGTATGTGAAATCATCTCAATGAACAATTCAATTTCTTATTTATTAGATTAAACACTGGGTGGACAAAAAAAAGGGAATTGTTCCACAGACAGGTGATTTTTGTATGCATTATATTTTCTTTCCCTTAGGTGGTTCAATTACAAGCTATCTTCTCATTAAAGAGACATCAGATAAAATCATCC
Source organism: Potamilus streckersoni (assembly GCA_016746295.1). NCBI lineage: Eukaryota > Metazoa > Mollusca > Bivalvia > Unionida > Unionidae > Potamilus > Potamilus streckersoni. The sequence continues at coordinate 5,656,125 of JAEAOA010000587.1, read as the reverse complement.
GACTCTTTAATTACAGTGTTACATATGATAATGTATGCATTAATTCCTTTGAAAAGAAACAAATTTGCACCTGTAAAGCTGAATTTGTTCTCACTGTCAAGTTTATGGAGAGGCTTACAAGACTATTGAATTTCAAAGCTTTGATTCAGAAATTGTTCCATCTGTACCAAAATCTACATCACACAGGGTCTTTTTATTATTCCATCTGTACCAAAATCTACATCACACAGGGTCTTTTTATTATTCCATCCGTACAAAAATCTACATTACACAGGGTCTTTTAATTATTCCATCTGTACCAAAATCTACATCATACAGGGTTTTTTTTATTCTTCCATCTGTACCAAAATCCACATCACACAGGGTATTTTTTTGCATGAGTATTGAAAAATAATAATAAAAGGTAATTGACCCAAAATAAGTTATCTCTTCTCTGCTCAGTCATGTGAATAATTATGTAAATGACATAAATCTTTCCATCCAACAAGACAGTCCTAGCATATGACATAAATAATTGTTTACTAGAGTCTAGGAGTCAAACTACTATTTTAGGGGTGAAATGACTTTTTCATCTTGTTTAATGAGGGTGAATTGATGAAGGGACCTTTTTGTTTTGTCTTATGACGTTGATTTGAATGGAATGTAGCAAATGTAGGGATGAAGGAAATGAGTATTCATCATATCAAATGACAGTGAACTGAATCAAATATAAGGATGAAGTTCCCTTTTATCCTGTCTAAAGACAGCAAACTGAATCAAATATGGGGATGAAGTTCCCTTTCATCATATCAAATGACAGTGAACTGAATCAAATATGGGGATGAAGTTCCCTTTCATCCTGTCTAAAGACAGCAAACTGAATCAAATATGGGGATAAAGTTCCTTTTCATCCTGTCTAGTGACAGTGAACTGAATCAAATATGGGGATGAAGTTCCCTTTCATCCTGTCTAAAGACAGTGAACTGAATCAAATATGGGGATAAAGTTCCTTTTCATCCTGTCTAGTGACAGTGAACTGAATCAAATATGGGGATGAAGTTCCCTTTCATCCTGTCTAAAGACAGTGAACTGAATCAAATATGGGGATAAAGTTCCCTTTCATCCTGTCTAAAGACAGCAAACTGAATCAAATATGGGGATAAAGTTCCTTTTCATCCTGTCTAGTGACAGTGAACTGAATCAAATATGGGGATGAAGTTCCCTTTCATCCTGTCTAAAGACAGTGAACTGAATCAAATATGGGGATGAAGTTCCTTTTCATCCTGTCTAATGACAGCAAACTGAATCAAATATGGGGATAAAGTTCCTTTTCATCCTGTCTAATGACAGCAAACTGAATCAAATATGGGGATGAAGTTTCTTTTCCTCCTACCTATCGAGGGTGAATTTACTGGACCTTAGAAATGAAGTAATAGGAAGTCAAATTTTGATAATGAGAAAATAAATTTGTCAAAAACTGGTGTTTTGCTAACTCTGCAAGCTACATAATCCTAAAACTGATGATCCAATTTATAAAAATATTATAACCTTTCTACCTTTAATCTGTAAAAAAATGCTGTAAAGCTTTATTAATCTACTTGATAAAAACCTCAACAAAAAAATTCAGCTGGCATGGAAATGTTGGCAGCTTATACTAATTACTTGCTAATGATCAATTATCTCATCCCACTAAGTATTCCGATGAAATTTTTAACAAAATCATGTATCATATATATTCATTTGTAAGTCCAACTGCAAAATGCACAGACCAAGATCTGCCATCACTTATGGCAATGGCATATCTGGGTCTACACAGTTTGTTAGGATTAATCAGTAGAACAAACAAGATATACCCTGATTATTATATGATACTGAATTAGGAAAGTTTATTTTAAACCACATTTCTAATATTCTGCACCTATATTCACAAGTATTTTAAGTTCAAATAGTGTAGTGTTCCCTATTGTGCACTGAATATCACCGACTTAATTAAAAGAGAAAGGTCAAAGGGTTGGGAGAATATTAGGCACCAATTTGATCAACTTTGTTTAATCAAGCATGGTTTTTTACCTGAATCAACCACTAGAGTGACACTGAAGCCATGAAAAAAACAGCAAAAATATGCTAGATTTGCTTTGCTACAGTCCTGGTTTTAATACCAACCTGAATGGTTGCTCATTCAAAGGAGGTATGGTCTCCTTGAGTCTCTGTTTTACTTCACTATAAAGACAATCTTATTTAATATCTGAGTCTGTGAGCATATTATGTCATGTGATCCCTCATTATAAATCATTCAATATACTGCTAGCAGTAAATTGGTCTATTATTGATTGCCATACTAAGTTGTAATTATTGCTTATTGAAAACCAATTTTAATCTGGTATTTCTTCTTTATGCTTTGTAGACTATTATGATAGTATATACGGTATTTCTTCTTTATGCTTTGTAGACTATTATGACAGTATATATGGTATTTCTTCTTTATGCTTTGTACACTATTATGATAGTATATACAGTATTTCTTCTTTGTGCTTTGTACACTATTATGATAGTATATACGGTATTTCTTCTGTATGCTTTGTACTCTTTTATGACAGTATATACAGTATTTCTTCTTTATGCTTTGTAGACTATTAAGACAATTTTGTTGGAACATACCTCACTTTGCAGGTGCACTCACTTATAATATGCCTTCACCTCACCTATAATGTTGATCATGTTTATGATGATGGAACACTATTTAAGTTGTGAGAACTGGTACAAACAACCTAACTGTAAAGCTTGTCGAAAATGAAAAATCAATTACTAGAAATGGTATGAATTTCAATGGATAAACACCTGTTTACAGTGTTGAAATTTTAAAAAATCCCAGTTTTTTTAGCACAAGGGGACTGTAAAAAACTGCAACAATGAAAACATGTATCTTCTGAAACAGATATTGCTATTATAAAGTCATTATTTTAATCTATTATAAAAGATCAACACAAATTAGTTCATCTGCACTGACCAATTTCCACTGACTTAATATATCAGTAACAAGCATCTCAGCCACTCATTGCATTCAACTACAATACTGTAATGTTAGATCATGTGAAGCTTACAGTTTGTGACATGTACCTCTAAACCTGGCATCTATTGTGGAAAATAAATGCTTCATTTCTTCTGTGCATTGTTCAGGGAGAAGAAACAGGTTCATTTTTGAAATGTAAATGAATACTAACAAGTAACAATAAACCACTGCAGGGTTTTATCACTGTTTCTAAGTTTCATCACATTTTGAAGGACAGGGAAATTGTCACCAGTAAAAGTTAAACCCGACTGCTTGCATTCCACAGCTTTCAATTAAATAAATTCTTTTCATTTTTAATACATCCACACATAATGAAATTCATGTATTTAAGATGTATTTACTAATTCTTTCATTAATTTACATCTTATAAGAGTTTTATACTTCAGTTATGTGTGCTGCTAATTCAAAAGATACATACAAAAACATCCAAATAATCTGAATGGATTGTGAGTCATACCCTACTATGGTTTGATATACACTGACATGTCACAATTACAGATCATTATCATGTCAACTTATTGGTTGTTATATCCTGATGTCAAATTACATATTATTATCATGTCAACTTATTGGTTGTTATACCCTGATATGTCACAATTACATATTATTATGTCAACTTATTGGTTGTTATACCCTGACATGTCACAATTACGATTATTATCATGTCAACTTATGGGTTGTTATATCCTGATGTCAAATTACAGATCATTATCATGTCAACTTATTGGTTGATATACACTGATATGTCACAATTACAGATTATTATCATGTTAACAAACTCTCATTTTTCAGATTGCATCTATTTAATAGCTCCAATACTGTCATGTAGTCAAGTTACAGAAATGATGGCTGTTTTATTACTCATGATGTTAGCAATGTACCATAAATTCTTTTACTTTTAAATGGTGATGGGAATGGGCAATTAGAAAATCCTTGGCCTCTTCCATCAAGTTCAGAAAAATTCTTGGATTTAATTTGTCACCACTGAGAATTATAATCGGAACTACTTTTATTCATATGGTACACTATTGGCAAAAGGATACAAAATCACAATCAGTGCACTGACTGCCTTTTCTGTTGCTATATATCTGGTACACTCTGTCAGAGGCATATCACCAAAATTGTCAAATTGTATCCCTGCAAAAACTTACATAGTTACTTCCAAACTCGACGGAGATGACCTTGTCATGTTTTGATTGGTTGATGGATAGGATTACTCTTATGAATCAAAGTTTAAATCGACTTAACTTTAATCGAATTAACTTTGTCGAGTTACCAGTAATTCTTTAGCATATAAATTTCGCACTAACTGCCCACTAATTTTACTTGGTCTTTAACTGTGAATTAATCCACTGGACTGGCACCAATGATAATAACAAAGATTATCTAGTAAGCAAAGAAAAAGACTTGTCTATGTATCAAACATAAGGAAGCACACTCATATTACAAGATTTCTTGCTTGCAAGAGTCACAGTACATTATTCCTTAATAATTCAAATAATTTATGCATATATTAAAGTGAAATAAGGCAGACGATGGTGTGACTGGAAGTGAATCATAGGCACTAAGCATGACTATCCAGATCGATAACAAAAAGTAACTAGGTTTGTGTCCATTTGACTTGCGTACTATGGATGAACGGTGTTTTGATGCATTTATAAAGAATTAACGCTGAATCAAAGTTGCATCCATGAATGGCTCCTAATTCAGGTAAAATACAATAGAGCCATGTTTAAAAAATTAAGTCACAATTCAAAGTTCACTTTCATGCACCTCAGCGCTTACATTCTCCAACAAATTATCTCTTGACGAAGAGGGAATAACTCTATCTTTTCGTTCTTTTGATCTGTGCTCCCGTTCTGAAGACTTGTCCCTATGCTTCTTTTTCTCATGTTTTTTTTTCTTTCTCTTAGATCGTCTGTGTGGACTCCCATGATCGACAAGCGAGTCTCCTGATCTGTCAATGGGTGACTCAGTCTCCAGGAAGGCTAGTTCTGAATTGTGTGATATTTTATTCTCATGGCTATGATGTACATAAGTATTATGCCTATCTGAATGTGTATCGCTGTTCACATCATTGACTGTACTATTGATCACATCATTGTCTGTACTATTGGCAGTACTATTGTTGACAACAATGGTTGTACTATTGTTCACATCACTGGCTTTTGCTTCTAACACTGATCTATATTCTAAGTTTAAAACTTTGTTTTTTTCAGACTCTGGAGTTAAACTAATTTTCTTAACAGAAGACTCTGCTTCTTTTGAAATATCAAGGTCAAACACTTGAGGTTCTTCTTCTGTGGCTACAGTTATTGGATAGATTTTATTAATGAAAGACATCTGCTTGCCAAATTTGGGACTAGTTTTCGGAGTTCCATTTGGCTTTTTCACATACTTACGTATCATTCGAGGTTTTCCATTTGGAATCAAACATGCAGAATCACGTTTTACTTCTCCACGTGCAGAAATATTATTTTGATGAGCATTTCGTGGGCTAATGTTCTCAATGACTCCTGGATCCTGAATGAATGCTGTTCCTTTAGTTAAATCAATATCCTTCTCCCAAGCTAGCTGTGCTGTTATTGATGTAAATTTTAAATCATCATCCGAGTCTGAATCGCCACCATCACCAGGCTTTCTATCGACTGGACGAAGTTTAAAGGGACCTGAGTCTCCTGTTTTCTTCTGTAATTTGGACTGGCGAATAATCTCTCGTCCCAATCTCTGCAAAATTAAAATCAGCTATTAGACATTGCAATGGGAAAGATCTGTGTTTGAGAACCACCATCACAACCACTTCACCTTAAAATGGTTCTTTTTGAGGATTATTCCATAGAGAAAATTAAATAAAACTAAAGTTGTTGTAATAATATTGTTCTGATTGTCAATTTTAATTTAACAGGAACTCAAAAACATCTAAACAACTAAATTTTCAAAAATTGGTCTTCTCAAAAGGAACTTAAATGTCATGACTACTATTAGTCTGGGCAACCCAGATTAAGTCACCAATTCCAACCCATCTCATTAGAAATGACTTCTAGGTTTTTTCTTCAGGATACAATGGCACCTAAACATGGCCGACACATTTCAAATAGACATTTGCTTGGATAGCAGATACTACAATAGAATGAGTTTACAAGTCCTAAATCAATCTGACAAAAGTGAGAATTTTGGAAAACTCTAAAATTTACATCTTAAAATCTTCAGCATGGTAATTTGATCCCCATTTTATGTTACCTGACCTCTTTGTCACAGAAAGTAATGTTGATTCCATTTTATTTTACCTGCCATCTTTGTCACAAAAAGTAATGTTCATTCCATTTTATGTTACCTGCCATCTTTGTCACAGAAAGTAATGTTCATTCCATTTTATGTTACCTGCCATCTTTGTCACAGAAAGTAATGTTGATTCCATTTACTATTATATTTTAACATGCTTGAGGTCAAAAATATATTAGATATTCAAAAAATAAAACCAAAAATATAAGTGTGGTTAACTGGTGCACACTTTGTACAACAAAGTAACTTTGTACTCCAAGGTTATTTGACCTTATCAAAAGTGAACTTTCTTAACATACTCAACAACTCTTATTCAAAGTTGAAAAATTTTTGCCATGAAATTTTAATCTCCATTATATTAGAATGATGGAGCTATCAGAATATTCCTACCATATATGTTTACGTATAAGTTAAAGCCAACTGCAAACAACAAAGAACATGGTCTGCCATTGCATCCAGCACCAATAATCAGAGAATATGTTGCTTGTTCTATTCATTACCGCAAATAAACAACACAGACACAGATCTGCTGGCACATTTTGTGATGGCAGATATGGGTCTGTGAATTTTTCCCATTGGACTCAACTTATAAGTGAGTATATACGGTATTTCTACTTCTACAAATAGGATAGACTTCAGTAATGATGATTTTGTTCAAGCAACAGTAGAGATGCTGATTTTATCCAAGTTCTGTAGCATAGTTTGTTTGAGCAGTTTTGGAGTTTGAGTATTTTTGGAGTTTGAGTATTTTTGGTGTTTGAGTATTTTTGGTGTCTGAGCAGTTTTGGAGTTTGAGTGTTTTTGGTGTTTGAGCAGTTTTGGAGTTTGAGTATTTTTGGTGTCTGAGCAGTTTGGGTGTTTGAGTATTTTTAGTGTTTGAGCAGTTTTGGAGTTTGAGTGTTTTTGGTATTTGAGCAGTTTTGGAGTTTGAGCATGAGCTCATGTTTCACAATGAAAAAGTCTGAAGGATCCCTGACCCTGACTTCACTACACATGTACAAACTCCCACTCTCTCCCTCAAACTATACCTTTATGATCACTTCGTTTGTAACAACAACTTTTTCATTTTGAGGCAACAAGAATTAAAATGCAATCATAAAATATTTCATTTGTCTTAAAATAGTTATGCCAAACCTTGGGGGAAATCATGTGCACTCCCTCAAATTTACGAATTTGCGCAATTATATTTTCAACAACAAAATGTTCTACAAATGTTAAATTTTAAAGTGAATAAAAGTGACGTTGTGTCCATTTCATTATTTCTTCTTCTTGAATGAAGTATCATAAACAATGTAAATAAACAACAAAAATAATGTAACAAAATAAATAATGTAAATAAACAATGTATATAAACAATATAAATAAACAATGTAAAAATTCAATTTAATGAGAATTTGAGAGCATTTAAGTGAAACTGGGACTAAGTGTTACTTTAAAATGTTTTGTTGGGGGAGAGGATAAAGAGACTGAGCTAAGCTTTGATGGACTTAGAAGCATCAACATCTTTTACTTTCATTATTTCAAGCAAAGGAAACATAAATTTTACCCTAGTTTCTCATTTCTGCTCTGGCACTTTTTGAAACGGATAAAATTTCCTATTAATGGCAACTGAATCTCACCTTCCAGTTTACAATGGCTGTCTTCCGTATCTTAGCTTTTGTTTTAGGTGATGTTTTAATAACGACAAGAGCTCGTAACTCTTCCCTCTTCACACCATCCTCATTCTTGGCTGGTGCTGCCATCTTTACTGAGTACTCTCTCTGGAACTTAAGTAGCTGTTTTTTAGAAAATCCTCTTTCCAGCACCACTACAATTTTAGCCCACTGAAATAGTATTGAAATTCATATAAAATTTAAAAATTATTATAGAGCACATTTCTTCATTAACCTGAAACTGAAATATATTTTATTCAGCACAGTGTCATTGAATGGTGGATATGTCTACACAAAGCAATCTTAATAACTAGAAGTTTAGAAATGTGTCCATATGATAAACACAACTGGTGGATCCTTCCTTCCACAAAAAAATTGAAACACCTTTAGAGCTAGCTAGTTAAAATTAGGCCCTGAAAATTCTCACTGTGAAAGCTTCTGACAGTTACATCCTCTGGGCTGGCATAGCCGATTCCATCCTAAAGACTCCTCACCTGCTTGTTTACAACCCTTTGAATAAAGGATATTTCTTGACCTGCCACAGCAGTCACCACTTCTAATATGATGCACTTATGGGCAAATTCAAATAAACTGCATGTAATTAGAGCTGTTAACTGATTTTATGGTACAGATCAAATGAACTATAAATAAATATTGGCAGAAAAATAAAACTTAATATATAGGTCACAGTAACCCAGTGTCAAGCAAAGATCAAGTTAAGCAAATATGCAATGTGTCCTATAGCTGCACCATACCAAACAGAAGATTCAAGTTGTGTAAATATGCATTGTTTCCTATGGCAGCACCACTACCAAACAGAGGGTTCAAGTTGTGTAAATATGCAACGTTTCCTATGGCAGCACCACTACCAAACAGGGTTCAAGTTGTGTAAATATGCATAGTGTCATATGGCAGCACCACTAACAGATTTCAAGTTGTGTAAATATGCATAGTGTCATATGGCAGCACCACTACCAAACAGAGGGTTCAAGTTGTGTAAATATGCATAGTGTCATATGGCTGCACCACTACCAAACAGAGTTTAAGTTGTGTAAATATGCATAGTGTCATATGGCAGCACCACTAGCAAACAGGGTTCAAGTTGTGTAAATATTCATTGTGTCATATGGCGGCACCACTAACAAAAAGGGAGTTCAAGTTATGTAAATATGCATTGTGTAAAATGGTTGCATCACTACTAAACAAAGGGTTCAAGTTGTGTAAATATGCATCGTGTGATATGGCAGCACCACTAACAAACAGATTTCAAGTTGTGTAAATATGAATCATGTCATATGACAGCACCACTACCAAACAGAGTTCAAGTTGTGTAAATATGCAATGTGTCATATGGGAGCACCACTATCAAACAGAGTTCAAGTTGTGTAAATATGCATTGTGTCATATGGCTGCAAAACTACCAAACAGAGGGTTCAAGTTATGTAAATATGCATCATGTCATATAGCTGCACCACTACCAAACAGATGGTTCAAGTTGTGTAAATATGAATTGTGTCATATAGCTGCACCACTACCAAACAGAGTTTAAGTTGTGTAAATATGAAACGTGTCATATAGCTGCACCACTACCAAACAGAGTTCAAGTTGTGTAAATATGCATTGTGTCATATGGCTGCACTACTACCAAACAGAGGGTTCAAGTTGTGTAAATATGAATCGTGTCATATGGATGCACTACTACCAAACAGAGGGTTCAAGTTGTGTAAATATGCATTGTGTTATATGGCTGCAAAACTACCAAACAGAGAATTCAAGTTGTGTAAATATGCATTGTGTCATATGGCTGCACCACTACCATACAGAGGGTTCAAGTTGTGTAAATATACATTGTGTCATATGGCTGCACCATACCAAACAGAGGTTTCAAGTTGTGTAAATATGCATTGTGTTATATGGCTGCAACACTACCAAACAGAGGGTTCAAGTTGTGTAAATATGCATTGTGTCATATGGCTGCACCACTACCAAACAGAGAGTTCAGATTGTGTAAATATGCATCATGTCATATGGCAGCAACACTACCAAACAGAGAGTTCAAGTTGTGTGAATATGCATTGTGTTATATGGCTGCAACACTACCAAACAGGGTTAAAGTTGTGTAAATATGCATCGTGTCATATGGCAGCAACACTACCAAACAGAGAGTTCAAGTTGTGTAAATATGATTTGTGTTATATGGCTGCAACACTACTAAACAGGGTTCAAGTTGTGTAAATATGCATTGTGTCATATGGCAGCAACACTACCAAACAGAGAGTTTAACTTGTGTAAATATGCTTTGTGTTATATGGCTGCAACACTACCAAACAGGGTTCAAGTTGTGTAAATATGCATTGTGTCATATGGCAGCAACACTACCAAACAGAGAGTTCAAGTTGTGTAAATATGCTTTGTGTTATATGGCTGCAACACTACCAAACAGGGTTCAAGTTGTGTAAATATGCATTGTGTCATGGCTGCACCACACCAAACAGAGGTTTCAAGTTGTGTAAATATGCATTGTGTCATATGGCTGCACCATACCAAGCAGAAGGTTCAAGAAATAAAGATGCTAATCTGACCTCAACAAGAATGCAATAGAGGTTGCAACTATGTGATTCTGATGTGTGTGTGTATTATGAGCAGTGATCTATTTTAACAAAATACTGAAAACAGTACATGATAACCCATCTCACAAATTGGTTTCTACTAATGACCTTGACCTTGGAGACTGGGACTAGACTATAAGGTGTTGACTTGGGTAGTTTCATCAAAATATCTGTAGGGTTAAAAAGTAACAGCTGTGATAAGGAAACTGGCCAATGATTAAAATTCTCATGTTGTAACCTTGACCTTGTGGCAGTTGGAATGACTAAATATACAAGTCACAGCCAAGGTCAAGATATAAAAAGGCAAATGTTTCATTAAGATATTCTCATTGGTTCAAAAGTTACACCCATATGTGTATAATAGTCCCTAATTTATATTTTCCCATACTGTGACATTGACCAACTACCATATAGTCAGGATATATAAACAGTTAAAGTTTCATCAACTGATTTTGAATGGTTCAAGCAGGAGATCTGGTACAAATGTCATACAAGACCAATCTACACAGAGGCAGACAGCTTCTAAACATACAGGCTGTTTAAGATCTGGTTGTGCATGTAGGGAGGGTGGTGCTGGGATTTTCTTTTGAGCCAAGATATTTTTTTTTTACATACTTAAGTTAAATAAAGAAATTTATTCAAAAATGTATTTGTCATGCTTATTCGTTTCTATATATGAAAACTACATCCTCATATTTTCACATCTGAAAATACAAGATTTTCCAATCATGCCATGTGAAACTTGATTGTGTGTACCATCAGATACTGTAGCTTCAGCATGAAAAACAAATACTTTGTGAGCCTGAACATTTAAATGGAAACAGCATTACCTTTCTTACATGGAAATTATTCAATACCTTTCTTACATGGAAATTATTCAATACCTTTCTTACATGGAAATTATTCAATACCTTTCTTACATGGAAATTATTCAATACCTTTCTTACATGGAAATTATTCAATACCTTTTTAACATGGAAATTATTCAATACCTTTCTTACATGGAAATTATTCAATACCTTTTTTTACATGGAAATTATTCAATACCTTTCTTACATGGAAATTATTCAATACCTTTTTTTACATGGAAATTATTCAATACCTTTCTTACATGGAAATTATTCAATACCTTTTTTTACATGGAAATTATTCAATACCTTTTTTTACATGGAAATTATTCAATACCTTTCTTACATGGAAATTATTCAATACCTTTCTTACATGGATATTATTCAATACCTTTCTTACATGGAAATCATTCAATACCTTTCTTACATGGAAATTATTCAATACCTTTCTTACATGGAAATTATTCAATACCTTTTTAACATGGATATTATTCAATACCTTTCTTACATGGAAATTATTCAATACCTTTTTTTACATGGAAATTATTCAATACCTTTCTTACATGGAAATTATTCAATACCTTTTTTTACATCGAAATTATTCAATATCTTATTAAACATGGAAATTATTCAATACCTTTCTTACATGGAAATTATTCAATACCTTTCTTACATAGAAATTATTTTTTGCTTTAAAAACTGAATTCAATGCTGTTAACTGCTCTAAAAAGTTATTTTCTCTGTGCTATGCTGACAACAATGTTTACTGACAACAATGTTATTTCCTCTGTACTATACTGAAAACAATGTTTTTTCCACTGGGCTATACTGACAACAATGTTATTTTCTCTGTGATATACTGACAACATTGTTGTTTCCTCTATGTGATACTGACAACAATGTCAATGTTATTTCCTCTATGCTATACTAACAACAATGTTATTTCCACTGGGCTATACTGACAAGAATGTTATTTCCTCTGTGATATACTGACAACAATATTATTTCTTCTGTAAAATACTGACAACAATGTTATTTCCACTGTACTATACTGACAACAATATTATGTCCTCTGTAAAATACTGACAACAATGTAATTTCCTCTATAAAATACAATGTTATTTCCTCTAAAATACTGACAACAATGTTATTTTCTTTGCAAAATACTAACAACAATGTTATCTCCTCTATATCATACTGACAACAATGTTATTTCTTCTGTAAAATACTGACAACAATGTTATTTTCTCTGCAAAATACTAACAACAATGTTATCTCTTCTATATCATACTGACAACAATGTTATTTCCTCTGTATAATAATGCCAAATATTATTTCCTCTATATCAGACTGACAACAATGCTATCTCCACTGTCCAATACTAACAACAATGCTATTTCCACTGTCCTATACTGACAACAATGCTATTTCCACTGTCCTATACTGACAATAATGCTATTTCCACTGTCATATACTGACAACAATGCTATTTCCACTGTCCTAAACTGACAACAATGCTATTTCCACTGTCCTAAACTGACAACAATGCTATTTCCACTGTCCTATACTGACAACAATGCTATTTCCACTGTCCTATACTGACAACAATGCTATTTCCACTGTTATATACTGACAACAATGCTATTTCCACTGTCCTAAACTGACAACAATGCTATTTCCACTGTCCTAAACTGACAACAATGCTATTTCCACTGTCCTAAACTGACAACAATGCTATTTCCACTGTCCTATACTGACAACAATGCTATTTCCACTGTCCTAAACTGACAACAATGCTATTTCCACTGTCCTATACTGACAACAATGCTATTTCCACTATCCTATACTGACAACAATGCTATTTCTACTGTCCTGAACTGACAACAATGCTATTTCCACTGTCCTAAACTGACAACAATGCTATTTCCACTGTCCTATACTGACAACAATGCTATTTCCACTGTCCTATACTGACAACAATGCTATTTGCTATATATCATACTGACAACAATGTTTTTTCCACTAAACTTTACTGACAACAATGTTATTTCCTCTAAACTTTACTGACAACAATGTTAAAAACCTGCTGTGATGTATCAGATTAATTGGACTTGCCTTGTGCTGAGATAAGGTAAAATAGTTTACATGCATATAACATGTCATTTACTGCAATACTGTAGCCATCCAAAGCCCAGTTCACTCCATAAAATACAACTAAAATTTCATTAAAATATACTCAGGAGGTTCAAAAGTTATATTCCAAAAGGATTCAGGCAAAAAAATTACATTTTGCTGTCCCTAAGGCAAGGGACATAGCTATATTACATAACACAATAACTAACCATAATACATGCTTGGGTAAAGTTTTATTAAAATATTTTCAGATGATCGAAAGTTGTGCCCCAAACAAGAATACATGTGACAGAACTACATTTTATCTTGCTGTGACTTCAATCTCATGTTGTGTGTGTGTGTTTGTGTGTGTGTGCCAATAATACATGACAGACTATGTAGTCTTGATATTTAAGTAAGCAAAGGTTCATCAAAATCTCTCCAACCATTACAAAGTTATTGAGGAGCAAATGTGTATAGTCCGACTGACACCTGTATGGATAAACAAGGCTAGAGCAAAATGTCAGATTCAGTATGGGTATACATTGAGATCTCTTTCTCAAGAAGTATATCTTAATGAAGGTACATCCCTCACATTTAGATCTCCCTAACAATATGGGAAATGTGTCCCATAATTGCAAGACCTAGAATTTATACAACTTTTTAAGCAAAATCCTGACACTTCATGCTGACCTCAGTCATCAAAAGCTATACATTTACACACTTCATGTTAACATCAGTCATCAAAAGCTATACACACTTCATACTGACCTCAATCATTAAAAGCTATACATTTACTCATTTCATGCTGAGCTCAATCATCAAAAGCTATACATTTACACACTTTATGCTAACATCAGTCATCAAAAGCTATACATTTACACACTTCATACTGACCTCCATCATTAAAAGCTATACATTTACACACTTCATGCTGAGCTCAATCATCAAAAGCTATACATTTACACACTTCATGCTGACCTCAATCATCAAAAGCTATACATACACACTTCATGCTGACCTCAATCATCAAAAGCTATACATTTACACACTTCATGCTGACCTAAGTTAGCAATAGCTACACATTTACACACTTTATGCTGACCTCAGTTATCAAAAGCTATACATTTACACACTTCATACTGACCTTTATCATCAAAAGCTATATATACACACTTCATGCTGACCTCAATGATCAAAAGCTATACATTTACACACTTCATGCTGACCTCAATCATCAAAAGCTATACATTTACACACTTCATGCTGAGCTCTATCAGCAAATGCTATACATTTACACACTTCATGCTGACCTCAGTTAGCAAAAGCTATACATTTACACACTTCATGCTGACCTCAGTTATCAAAAGCTATACAAACACACTTCATGCTGACCTCAATCATCAAAAGCTATACATTTACACACATCATGCTGACCTCAGTTAGCAAAAGCTACACATTTACACACTGTATGCTGAGCTCAATCATCAAAAGCTATACATTTACACACATCATGCTGACCTCAGCAAAAGCTATACATTTACACACTTCATGCTGACCTCAGTTATCAAAAGCTATACATACACACTTCATGCTGACCTCAGTTAGCAAAAGCTATACATACACACATCATGCTGACCTCAGTTAGCAAAAGCTACACATTTACACACTTTATGCTGACCTCAGCCATCAAAAGCTATACATTTACACACATCATGCTGACCTCAGTTAGCAAAAGCTACACATTTACACACTTCATGCTGACCTCAATCATCAAAAGCTATACATTTACACACTTCATGCTGACCACAGTTAGCAAAAGCTATACATTTACACACTTCATGCTGACCTCAATCATCAAAAGCTATACATTTACACACTTCATGCTGACCTCAATCATCAAAAGCTATACATTTACACACTGCTTGCTGACCTCAGTTATCAAAAGCTATACATTTACACACTTCATGCTGACCTCAGTTATCAAAAGCTATACATACACACTTCATGCTGACCTCAATCATCAAAAGCTATACATTTACACACTTCATGCTGACCTCAGTTAGCAAAAGCTATACATTTACACACTTCATGCTGACCTCAGTTAGCAAATGCTGTACATTTACACACTTCATGCTGATCTCAATCATCAAAAGCTATACATTTACACACTTCATGCTGACCTCAGTTAGCAAAAGCTACACATTTACACACTTCATGCTGACCTCAGTTATCAAAAGCTATACATTTACACACATCATGCTGACCTCAATCATCAAAAGCTATACATTTACACACTTCATGCTGACCTCAGTTAGCAAAAGCTACACATTTACACACTTCATGCTGACCTCAATCATCAAAAGCTATACATTTACACACTTCATGCTGACCTCAGTTAGTAAAAGCTACACATTTACACACTTCATGCTGACCTCAGTTATCAAAAGCTATACATTTACACACTTCATGCTGACCTCAATCATCAAAAGCTATACATTTACACACTTCATGCTGACCTCAGCAAAAGCTACACATTTACACACATCATGCTGAGCTCAATCATCAAAAGCTATACATTTAAACACATCATGCTGAGCTCAATCAGAAAATGCTATATGCTGAGCTCAATCATCAAAAGCTATACATTTACACACTTCATGCTAACCTCAGTCATCAAATGCTATACATTTACACCTCAAGCTGACCTCAATCATCAAAAGTTATATATTTACACACCACATGCTGACCTTAATCATCAAAAGCTATACATTTACACACTTCATGCTGACCTCAATCATCAAAAGCTATACATTTACATACTTAATGCTGACCTCAGTTATCAAAAGCTATACATTTACACACTGCTTGCTGACCTCAGTCATCAAAAGCTATACATTTACACACTTCATGCTGACCTCAATCATCAAAAGCTATACATTTACACACATCATGCTGAGCTCAGTCATCAAATGCTATACATTTACACATGTCATGCTGACCTCAATCATCAAAAGCTATACAATTACACACTTCATGCTGACCTCAATCATCAAAAGCTATACATCCACACTTCATGCTGACCTCAATCATCAAAAGCTATACATTTACACACTTCATGCTGACCTCAGTCATCAACAGCTATACATTTACACACTTCATGCTGACCTCAGTCATCAAATGCTATACATTTACACACTTCATGCTGACCTCAATTATCAAAAGCTAAATATTTACACAAATGAAAGCAGGTTGCAGGATTATTTTACAGGGAAAATAGTAGCAAAACAGAAATTCATAAGTGTTAGATTCACTTTTATGACACTGAATCTCTGTGTCAAGTAAATTCTCAGTCAGACTGTCTTGAAGACATTGAATCTCTGTGTCAAGTAAATTCTCAGTCAGACTGTCTTGAAGACTTTGAATCTCTGTGTCAAGTAAATTCCCAGTCAGACTGTTTTGAAGACTTTGAATCTCTGTGTCCAGTAAATTCTCAGTCAGACTGTTTTGAAGACTTTGAATCTCTGTGTCCAGTAAATTCTCAGTCAGACTGTTTTGAAGACTTTGAATCTCTGTGTCCAGTAAATTCTCAGTCAGACTGTTTTGAAGACTTTGAATCTCTGTGTCCAGTAAATTCTCAGTCAGACTGTTTTGAAGACTTTGAATCTCTGTGTCCAGTAAATTCTCAGTCAGACTGTTTTGAAGACTTTGAATCTCTGTGTCAAGTAAATTCTCAATCAGACTGTCTTGAAGACTTTGAATCTCTGTGTCCAGTAAATTCTCAGTCAGACTGTTTTGAAGACTTTGAATCTCTGTGTCCAGTAAATTCTCAGTCAGACTGTTTTGAAGACTTTGAATCTCTGTGTCCAGTAAATTCTCAGTCAGATTGTTTTGAAGACTTTGAATCTCTGTGTCAAGTAAATTCTCAGTCAGACTGTTTTGAAGACTTTGAATCTCTGTGTCCAGTAAATTCTCAGTCAGACTGTTTTGAAGACTTTGAATCTCTGTGTCCAGTAAATTCTCAGTCAGACTGTTTTGAAGACTTTGAATCTCTGTGTCCAGTAAATTCTCAGTCAGACTGTCTTGAAGACTTGGAATTTTTGTGTCCAGTAAATTCTCAGTCAGACTGTCTTGAAGACTTGGAATTTCTGTGAATTTAGCATCATTTAATTTACACAGCATTGGCCCTAAGGCTTAGGGTTGTTTTAAGGGACCAGTAACTATGGTGACTGACTGGGGGGGTTACCGAAGACAATGTATGCCCAGGGTGCCATTTCACCAGTACAAACCTGTGATACCAGGCCTGTTAACGCTGTAATGTTTACATACTGAAACAGCTAAATTTAGTTTACCACCTCTAAATGTTTACAAAATTTGTAATGTACATGCATGTGGCAGTTTAGTTTTAATAACAATTGAAAAAAATTAAATCAGTCATAATACTGATGAAATATTGCATACAATGAAACAGTATCTGAGCATGGTACAGCAAGTACACATACTGTTATGGGTTGACATATATAAAGCTGTCAGCTTTAAGCCTCCAGATCACCAAAAAAGTTTATTAACTTGTCTTCAATGATTGCATTGTTTCAGATATTGGTAAATGGCACAGCCTTGATTGTCAGCTTTCAATATGGACTGTCTGATGCTTAATAATAATAATAATAATAATAATAATAATAATAATAATAATAATAATAATAATAATAATAATAATATTAATAATAATAATAATAATAATCATAATAATAATAATAATAATAATAATAATAATAATAATAATAATAATAATAATCATAATAATAATAATAATAATAATAATAATAATCATAATAAAATTAATAATAATAATAATAATAATAATAATAAAATTAATAATAATAATATTAATAATAATGATAATAAAGTACTTGCATTGACAGATCTGAAATAAAACCAATGCAAAAAAATGATGCCAAAGAATTTTATAATGTTCTAGTAATGCATGACGTATAATAATAGAAGGCATGAGTTTACACACTTGTGGAAAATTTACCAAATTATAAAGGTTTTGTGAGAAGGGTAAATGACTAGCTAGACATAAAATTAGTCATGTGGTCATATTGTACTGTTACAATAATCTGAAACAGGAAAAGATTTTGTATTTGCTCATCGTTGTGATGAGTGTACACCTGTAATTACCCACATTACCATGTTTTCACCTGAAAAACAAGGGTTCCAAGAAACATTAATGCCTTGCCTTTCTGATCAAGTCTACTGCCTTTTGGCTTTCTTTTACTGACAATGTATTCCCCTTATCATTCCAAGTAAGGTTATATTAAGTACACTTTTATGATGGGCCCTGGGAATCATTTCTATGCTAACATCCTGGGACCAGTCTCCAAGGAGTTACTAATAGTGGTTAAAAAAAATGACCTTGCATTTTCATGCAGAGAAAAACCAAACATTTGCATTAGAAGAGGCCTTAAAAGGGTAATACTGCCTTTGTTACCATTGTATAATTCTGAATTAAATTTTAAGCTATTTTACTAACTGTCAAAGTTGTGGCCAATCAAATAATCAGGACTTGGGCTAAAATTATCACAGTGCTGTGCCATGCTGGTTCTATCCTGGTACAATAATTGAACATGTCTTAAATGATTGCAATGTTTCAGATATTGGTAAATGGCACAGCCTTGATTGGCAGCTTTCAATAGCTCCCTTCTTCTCTTGGTGGCATCACACTGGCAAATCCCAATGGTGATAATCTCTGGATGAACACTATTATAGTAAAAGTCACATGGGTCATGTAGACATTCAACACCTATCATTTCAGTAATGGGTGTCACTTTAAAGAATTTGAGTCTACATACCCTTAAGTGGCAAGTATTCATTTCATTTGGGATCTTATACATCCGCATTCCATTAAGGAGGGTCATTATTTTTAGATGCCTCAAGAAGTGTATAAGGAAAAATCGATGTTAAAGTACAAAGACATTTTTGGAGAAAATTTACCTAAAGGTGCAATTTAGTACAATCCAGATTGAATGCCGCTTGCTGTGATGTCACAATGACTGTTATGCATATTGATAAACAAATATGTTCTACCCTATATTGTAATGATTCTACTTGCAGTGCTCTTTTCTTGACCCATGTTTAGTACATAGCCACCACTGTAAAAGACTGTAGGAAGTTTCCTGATGACAGTTAAAAGTGCAGATCATTAAAAAAACTCTGATTAAATTGACTTTGTTTAAAGAAAGGTAGTGTTAGAGATTAAAAGAACAAGTTATATTTAATTCAAAATGAATAAATGTGCATATATGACCCATGTGACTTGTACTATAGTCTACATTCCTCAGATTGCTTCTATATTTTATTTAATTTACTAATGTTTTGTGCACTATCTGTACTATGAGGGATTTTACTTTAAAATGCTATAAGTGCATCTTCTGTATTTTTAAGCTGTATATTATTTTTTCTTAACACACAATTGATACAAGTCCATACAAGATTTTATCATTCAAAATCTTGTAAATGATGGTGAATAATTTAAAACATAAAATTCAAAAGCAGACAAATTCATATCTAAATGAAAAGTGATGCTTCAGTTCTTTTGATTTTAATTTTAATTGCTGTGAAAAATCTGGTGATTTAAGCTACTGAATAAACATATTTTAAAGTCCAGTCAAGAGACTGATCAAAGATAGAATCATTTCACAAGAATAAATTTTCTAACCGTAACATTCTTTAGAACATGACTTTATCTTTTATATGATAATAGCAATTACAAATTTGATAAATTTGTGGATAACATTATGTTGGTTATTTTATGCAATCATGAATACGATAATTTACAGCTAAATATGCAGCAAGTTCATTTATCTTTATGTATCTCTTTCTCTTGTTCGAAAAAATTGTTACATAGTCATTCACAAAGTTAACATAAAGTCTTTTGGACTTTATTTTTTGTGAATGATTAGGCAAAAATATACACCTTGTTAAATACCTAACTATAATCATTTAATCTTATACTAACTGTGCCAGATTGAAGGTATATAAAAGTTTTGGAAATAATTGTGTTGTGTTACCTGTTTCCTCCATTCCTTCTCAGACTTTGAGATGACCTGTTGGTATGTGTTTCCCATCATGGCAATCAACATGTTGAGAAGTAGGATTGGAACCAGAATCATGAAGGCAGCAAACACCAGCTTTGTCATCAATGCATACCTTGTCAGGTCAAAGTCAGTATACTGCAATAATAAATCAGATCTAGTACCAGCTTGCTGCCTTATTATTATTTCCATGTTTTTCCACACACTCAAAGACTTGACTAAGATTATTTCCATGTTATTCCACACACTCAAAGACTTGACCAAGATTATTTCCATGTTATTCCACACACTCAAAGACTTGACTAAGACTATTTCCATGTTATTCCACACATTCAAAGACTTGACTAAGGTTATTTCCATGTTATTCCACATACTCAAAGACTTGACTAAGATTATTTCCATGTTATTCCACACACTCAAAGACTTGACTGAGATTATTTCCATGTTATTCTACACACTCAAAGACTTAACTAAGATTATTTCCATGTTATTCCACACACTCAAAGACTTGACTAAGATTATTTCCATGTAATTCCACACATTCAAAGACTTGACTAAGATTATTTCCATGTTATTCCACACACTCAAAGACTTGACTGAGATTATTTCCATGTTATTCTACACACTCAAAGACTTAACTAAGATTATTTCCATGTTATTCCACACACTCAAAGACTTGACTAAGATTATTTCCATGTAATTCCACACATTCAAAGACTTGACTAAGATTATTTCCATGTTATTCCACACACTCAAAGACTTGACTGAGATTATTTCCATGTTATTCCACACACTCAAAGACTTGACTGAGTTTATTTCCATGTTATTCCACACACTCAAAGACTTGACTGAGATTATTTCCATGTTATTCCACACACTCAAAGACTTGACTGTCAGTTTTAAAATAATGAAGTACTTTTGAGATTCCACGTTCCAGTTAATTTACAATCATAAGTCAATTCTGAATGTAAACAATGGACTAAGAATAAACTGATGAGGCAAATTAGCTTACACACACACACACACACACACACATATATATATATATATATATATATATATATATATATATATATATATATATATATATATATATATATATATATATATATATATATATATATATATATAGTTTCAGTTGTTTTATGCATTCAATATTGTCATGCTTTATCAAAATCCAGATCTCATTAAAAAAATTATCCTGCACAACTTATACCTCAAAGTATCAATCATGAATATAAAAAACTCTAACTTGGATTAACTCAAAGTTAATTTATGTCACAATTAACTAATTCAAGTTGCCTTGTTCTTTTCATTAAAATTATTCTTGAATGAAATTGAGCTCATGCAGAGGAGTACACTTGTATAAATGATGTATATACATGAAAAATATAAAATGCTGGCTGGATGGTTGCTTTTGAACACCAACTTGTACATTATTGACTTTATAATGAGAACAGATATCCCATGGACAATCTAGATTTGAATCATTTTCATACAAAAAGAAAATTTTTTAAAAAATCTACTTTGTTGATTTGGCCTTTCTTTTAAAACAACTGTAGTTCAGTTATTAAACTACACATATTAATACAAACTAGAATCAGTCACTAAATTATCCTGTAAGAAAATCATTTCATATCTATGTATGGACAAACATCTGCAATAATGATATATAGCAAAATAAGATGCAACTGTTAAGTAAATAATAAAGTAGATAATAACTGCACAATTACACAATACATAAGACAAGACCAAAGATTCGTGAAAGATACAACAAACAAGACCAAAAAATCATGAATGATTAAACTAACAAGTCTGAAGATTCATGAAGGATACAACATTAACAAGTCTAAAGACTTGTACAATTTAACAAGTCTAAAGACTTGTACGAAAATGAAAGTTTTACTAGACTGAGGACAAAGGAAACACTTTTTTATATTTTGAAAAGAGTGTAGAATTTTGGAAATAATACAACTAATGGGAAGACAATATGATATACTGCAAAAAAATGCTGGTGAAAACAATGTCCAAAAAAGAAAAAAGAGGCCCAAGGGTGTCTGAGTTCACTCACCTGGCTGACGTCTGCCTAACATGGACAAAAGCAGTTGATCGAGAAAGTTAGTAGGATGCTTTAATTTCTTCCACTATTGTTGATAATATATGTTATGAAAATATATTGTTATGTTTTAAGGTCTATCTATTTTTGTTTCCATATTTGAACTTTACTGGCACATATGCATAATTTGTTCTACATTTAGGGCCTGTTGCTAAAGATGCAACATGGCGCTCATTATATTTTTTTGGTAACATCGACAATCATGCTTATGCGTCATGTATACATGTTTATATGTATGCATATATGTATATATGTGTATCTGCATAAATGCAAATGAATATGGGCAGCCATGTATACATGTCTTTCCATGTTACCATTGTGATCATTGGAATGGAGTGTGATATCTAGTCTTAAGGTGTTTACATGATTTCATCTCGAAGCAGAACTCCATATTTAGCTGACCTGTACTGAAATTATTTAGTGCATAGCTGTACCACTGTATCAAGTATTTGCTTCAAGTTCAAAATCACTATACTATTTCCCCCAGTTGTACGCTGAATTACCCAGCAAATTATCTCAATCTCGAGAAACTTGCAAGCATGATCACGTCTATTATTTTATTTATTTACTTGACATTATTACTCTTTTTTTCTCCCTCTATTCACAATGCTATTAACAATATGTTGTACAGATTCTTATACATGAATTTACCAATCTTGTCTTAAAAAAAATACCCCCAAAAGTGAAAAGCTACTACAAAATACAACCCTTACTAATAACGGATAACTCCATAATGTAGTACAGAATCACAACTGGATATTAAACAATTGTTCAATGTTTAGTGTTGTGTGTGTGATTTGGATTTTTAACATAGCTTTAAAACATTTTGAGACATATCGCTATATGATGTATGCAGTGTGGCAGTCTATATGATGTCTAGCACAGGGGCATCATGCTGCACTGACATGTAGCACAATGTCCACCCCCAAGTCATATTATCCTGACATCTAAGGTAGACCAGTCTTAACTGAGCACATAGTGAGGCACCCATTAACACCATTTTTTAAGTCTTTGGTATGACTTGGCTGAGGTTCAAACTCACAACCTTCCACATTTGAGGCAGATGCTCTAACCACTAGGCCAACAGAGTGGTCAATGTTTAGTGGCAAAGGCATGAAAAATCAACATGACAAACATGCTTTGAAATATGTTTTATAAGCAGCTCAACATGATAAACATGTCTTGAAGTATGTTTTATAAGCAGCTCAACGTGACAAACATGCCTTGAAATATGTTTTATAAGCAGCTCAACATGGCAAACTTGTCTTGAAACATGTTTTATAAGCAGCTCAATATGACAAACATGTCTTGAAATGTTTTATAAGCAGCTAAACATCACAAACATATCTTGAAATGTTTTATAAGCAGCTCAACATGACAAACATATCTTGAAATATGTTTTATAAGCAGCTCTCAAGAATACTCCATTGGTTTTAATGATTTCATTCACGCTAACACTTTGTGCAGACATTACTGAAACAAGCCAGGACCTATCAATGGTAATGAAATTTCTTTACTTCATTTGGATATTAGAAGCATCTAACAAAAACCTGAATACTTAGAAAGTATAGCTAAGAAAAAAATGTTCAATTTATTGCTTTAGTAAAACACATTTAAATTTTAGCATCCATATGGAATGTTTAAACCTTAATGGTTTAACAAACTGTTAACAAGGTGACATCGTGGTATACACATCCAATAACTCCTTTGCAAACATCTTAACAATTCAAACTTTTTCACAGTGCTGAACTAATGTGGACTGAGATTATGTTGTCCTCACATAAATTAGCCTTACAGGTAATTTTGGGAAAGTTTTTAATCATCAATTGGTATCATCCGTGACATTAATAAACACATTATTATTATGTGAGGCTTAAAAACTTGACTTGTACATAAAGTCTGCTTCTGCCAATTTAGTTCATTTAATGCCAAAATATAGTCTATGAGATGCAATAACAAATCCTACACGTTACATGTATTAACTAAACCTTGTTTGATCCAATCTTTGAAAGTTAAAGTGGCATAATATAATTTACACACAGACATCTTAAAAATTGATACAGAATTTTGTGATCATGATGCTTCTAATAGAGCAAACAGTGCTAACATGTACCTCCATGTGGCCTTCATGTGCCATGTCTGGACTTATAATAACAAAGCTCAGATAACAGGAACTAACTGGGCAGAGCTATTGCTAACACCAATCGATATTCACAACCAAACTAATAAAATTCTCAACTTTATGTATTCCTTGTAAAACTTTAACAATTTGCCCAACCAAAAAACAATCGTTTGATTGACAATTAAGAAAAAAGATAAGGAAAAGAGACAGAGCACACAAATTTGACATCAGTCATGGTTATGCCAACTGACTGGAAACAATTGATGCAAATCAGCAATAAAGTAAACACAATGAGAAAGTATGGTAAAAAGCAATATATGGATAATTTTGCTTCTTTCCTAAAACATTTTGGAAAATTACAAAATTCTATTTAAAAGAGTTATATCCTTCAAATTCTATTCCACCACTTATAGATACAAGAAATAATGCTTAAGTTTGCATCTGTAATGACAAAGAAAACTTATTAAATGATTTTTTTATTCCACCTTCAACTATTTATGATAGCATTGTTCCTCTCCCTATATTAAAAAAATGATTCAACACCCTAAACAAAATTAATATTACCGAAAAAGAAATTATTAAAATGATATTAATTCCATTTCTGTCAATAAAACCACCAGGCCTGATGGCATAAGTCAGATAATGCTTAAAGATGTCAGTGAAACAACAGCAGCACCACTGGCACTATGCTTTAAATTGATCACTGAAGGAAAATAAATTTCCAGATAAAAAAAAAATACTTATGCACACTCTTCACATTCCTAAAGAAGGTGACCCACATGAAGTTGCCAATTTATGGTATAGACCAATTTGTCTACATAAGTGTCAAAATAATCATTTTTAAGCTAAGTGGATAATTTTTTTCAAAACAAATTTATTAGAAGTATTAATCCGGATTCCTTCCTTGACTTTCCACTGTTTTTCAACTTACTAAAATGTATCTTAGTATAATTATGCAATTCATTAGAACAATCTCAAAATTCTTGTATTGTACTTTGTGATCTATCAGGTAATCTGATAAAATGGTTTCAAAGTTATTTAAGGAATAGAAAACAAAATGGTCCTTTTGTATGATGCTAATTTATGGGAATTAGTTATAAATGCTGGTGTGCCCCAAGGATGTGTGCTTGGGTCAGGCGTGTTTTTAATTGATGTAGGCAATATTGTTGATGGTATAAGCTCTCTCACTTGTCTTTTTGATACGACTCATCTCTGCTGTTGTTGCTGTTGTTGTGGGTTTAACGCCATTTTTCAGCACAGGAAAGGCTATACATGGCGGCCAGTATTAATGGTGGAGGAAGAAACCGGGAAATCACCGGAAAGAACCACCGACCCACGAGAAGCTACTGGCAAGCTCTCTCACATATCCACATTCGCCGAATCTTAGACTCGAACCCACGCAGATAGAGGTGAGATGGCAGTGATCCGTAACGGACAGCGCTTTAGACCACTCGGCCACTCGGGGCCCCTCGACTCATCTCTGCAATATTCACCTCCTTACTGTGATGAAATAAAGCTTGTCATGAATGATGACCTAATAAAATTGCATAACTGGTCCAAGCATTGACTCTAAAAGTTTAATCCAGAAAAGCAGTGGCTATTTTTTTGACAAATAAAATGTAACAAAATAATCCTGAACTTGTTTTTTATAATATCAAACTTAAATATGTGAATACTTATCGCCATCTAAGATTACTACTTTCATCAAATGGACTTGTCACATTTATAGCATTTTGAAAACAGCATCAGCTCAAATAGGCAATCTTCAAAAACTAAAAAAAAAAAACAGGCAGATTTTATCAAAACTGTATATAATCTAAGTTATGTCTATGGATGATGCCTGTGTAGTCTGGGATGGATTCTTGTTGACTGATTAAGAAAAATTTGAAAAACGACAGCTTGAATCAGCAAGAATGGTTACAATAGTCATAAAACTTCCAAAATACACTAGTAGGCAATTTGATGTTTTGAAACAGGGTGGGAATGTCTGCCAGGGTTTGAAAACATGACCTCTCACATCTGAGGTGGACTCTCTACCACTCTGGACTCTCTACCACTCAAGGCCACCGGAGTGGTCGTAGTGCGGAAGGAAAGGGTTGGAACACTTAGAAGATATAATGTTGCCATTTATCTTTTTTTTAAATTTTAAATATATCAGTAGCAGGAATTGATGAAAAGAAGACAAGGTGCAAACTGCTAAAAAAGATATTTACAAAGTGATCTGATTTATTGTCATGATGTTGGGTGGCAGGTGACCTGGAAAAGTACTGAACCTACAACCAATTAATTCAGAGTTCAAGTCTCTACCAAATAAGCTTCCATAGCTCTAAAATGACAATGGTAAATTCTTACTTGTACATCATTACTCACATTAATTTTTCGCTGCAATGTCATGATAGAATCGTATGTTACATTTAAGCAGGAATTTTTAGAGATACAGGTAGTGATGTAATTTTTGGTATTTATGATCATGAAATCAGCACCAAAATGGACTACAAATCACATAAATTCTATTTCTAAATTTCAATGATCCACAATGATGGGAAAATTCACACAAAAATTTACATTTTTACTTTATGTACTGTATTGTGTGTGTGGGAAAGGAGGAGTAGGAAATGTGAAATCAAGGAATGGTGAAGTGAACTTTATCATTTGGGCATGTTCATGCTAAATGACAAGCTAAGAAATGTGGGATAGCGTCTTGGGCTTAGCCTTTGTGGGTACCTGAGAAAGCTTGCCAGTAAATTCTCATGGGTTAGTGTTTGTTTCCAGGGTTCTCCCAGGTTCTGACTCCATCATTTATACCATACTGGCCGCCATGTATAGCCTATCATATACTGAAAAATGGTGCTAAACCCTATAACAACAACTACAACAAACTTAAAGGTGACTATTTCACATAAATCGGCCCACAGCATGGACCACATATAGTCTAAAACTAAAATGTTTATTAAATTGTCCCTCAGTACTATTGCAGTGCACGCAGGTGTTCTGGAATAGTCCCTTCTATTAAACAATTCGGGTTATGCCAGTCAACATCAACTATTTCTAATAAATATCTCACAGACTATGCAGACCATTTGATATGCCATGTCTGACTTAATGCCTACCATTTGATATGCCATGTCCAACTTAATTCCTACCATTTGATATGCCATGTCCAACTTAATGCCTACCAATTGATATGCCATGTCCGATTTAATGCCTACTATTTGATATGCCATGTCCGACTTAATGCCTACCATTTGATATGCCATGTCCGACTTAATGCCAACCATTTGATATGCCATGTCCATCTTAATGCCTACCATTTGATATGCATTGTCTGACTTAATGCCTACCATTTGATATGCCATGTCCAACTTAATGCCTTATCATTTGATACGCCATGTCTGACTTAATGCCTACCATTTGATATGCTATGTCTGGCTTAATGCCTACCATTTGATATGCCATGTCCGACTTAATGCCTAACAAAAGTAAGGCTGTCTGTATTGGTGAATATGAGACATTAACTAAATACACTGGATTTCATCAAAATGCAGCAAAATGAAGATACACTTCATAGCATACAGGTAAAACCTGAATTTATTAATATTCATAATTAAGCATTCATAGGCAACTTTTACTGGTGTGAATCAGACAGGCAAATAAAAGTCTATTATTGGTATTTATATTGTTGTTATTGTTTTTATAGGTTTTAACATCATTTTTTCAGCACAAGATAGGTTATACATGGCAGCCAGTATAAAAGATGGTGTAGGAAGAGAAAACCCTGGAAAGAACCACCCACCCACGAGAAACTACTAACAAGCTTTCACATGTACCCACACTGGCCGAGCCCAAAACTTGAATCCAAGAAGACAGAGGTATGATGGCAGTGATCCGTAATGGTAAGCACTTTAGACGGTGACCCGGTCACTCAGAACCCCTGGTAATCATGTAAAGAATGATATATTGAAATTCTGTTTACTCATTAAGATGGAAAATATCAGACCAGGACTAGATTTATTTCTTACAAATATTTATATATAATTCACTAAAATATGTCATATGATCAAATAACTTTAAACATATACCAAAATTAATTAAAATTGGAAACAAGATAATATTTGTAGAAATTATTCTAACTTGCTCCAACCTGTCATGGATGCGTGAATTTTTAAAAGAGTATTGTGACTGATTCCCTGTGTTTGGACCTTACAGTTTTCACCAATGTCATATTATGATAAAGTAACCCAGATCAATTTATCGTAAAATAATATACACTGGAGAAATCACAATGGAGAGAAAAAACAAACAATTAATAGAAATAATGTGAATACAACTTTTGTTATTTCTTCAAGGCATCATGATGCCGAGTCAAGCAATAGTAACAGTTATTATATCACTTAAGAATCCAAAGAAATTGTTAATATTTTTTCTGATTCTATTTTAAGATTAATGTTATTCAGTGGAAAATGTACTTTTTGCATGTAACAGAAGCAACCTTAAAGCCTAAATAGAAAATAAAATGTTTTCTGGTTCAACCTCAAAGCTATATGCAGGATGACATAGCAAACAGATGTGATTTGACATTGGGGGCCCCGCATGGCCGGGTGGTCTAAAGCGATGTCCATTACGGATCACTGCCATCTCACTCTCTGTCTTCGTGAGTTCTAGTCTAGGATTCAGCGAATGTGGATATGTGAGAAAGCTTGCCAGTAGCTTCTGGTGGGTCGGTGGTTCTTTCCGGTGATTTCCCAGTTTCTTCCTCCAACAATAATACTGGCCGCCATGAATAGCCTATCGTATGCTGGAAAAATGGCATTAAGCCCAACAACAACAACAACATTTTCTGGAAAATTTATTTGCACAAAAAATGAAGTTCTTTCATTGAAATAGAAATATTTTCAGCTTAACTTATGCTAATTATAAGGTAGAGAACAAGTTATGTCCAAGTTTATGCCCGGCATAAGTAAGGTAGTCTTGGTGTATCTGAATATACAACTAATACATTGGATTTCATCAAAAAGGTGGCAAAATGAAGGAAATTTATTTTAAAAAACTTAATTTACAAAAGAATGTTCACAAGCTCAGTCACTCGCATACAAATATGCCTGATTAACATGCACAGATGTCACTCATATCTCATACCAAAAATAGCAGTTCACAATATAGGCATGTTGCAGAGTAATAAGGTCAGCCAATCAGATTCAAGTTTATCTCATTAATATGTGCAGATGCCCTAATATCAAACCCACTTAAAATCTTGATACTTATGCACACTCTTCACATTCCTAAAGAAGGTGACCCACATGAAGTTGCCATAGTGGACATTATTTATTGAATTCACTTATAGTCCTGATGTTATAGGCCTGACTTGAGTGGACATCATTTATTATTGAACTCAGCTTCTATCTTTATGATATGGCCCTCTAGAGTGGACGTCATTCACTGAATTCATTGAGGATCTTGTGTGATTGTCATTCATTTCTGACCTAATCTAAGATCTTGATATGGGCCTACCAAGCGGATGTCATTCATTACTGAACTCATCTATGATCCTGATGATATAAGCCTATATAATGGACATTGCTCCAAATGAACTCATTTAAGATCCTGATGATATGGGTGGATGTTACTCATTATTGAACTTGTCTATAATCTTGAGTTAAATGGGCCTCCAGAACTCATTTAAGATCCTGATGATATGGGTGGATGTTACTCATTATTGAACTTGGCTACAATCTTGAGTTATATGGTCCTCCAGAACTCATTTAAGATCCTGATGATATGGGTGGATGTTACTCATTATTGAACTTGGCTACAATCTTGAGTTATATGGTCCTCCAGAACTCATTTAAGTTCCTGATGATATGGGTAGATGTTACACATTATTGAACTTGTCTACAATCTTGAGTTATACGTTCCTCCAGAACACATTTAAGATCCTGATGACATGGGTGGATGTTACTCATTATTGAACTTGTCTACAATCTTGAGTTATATGGGCCTCCAGAACTCATTTAAGATCCCGATGATATGGGTGGATGTTACTCATTATTGAACTTGTCTACAATCTTGAGTTATATGTTCCTCCAGAACTCATTTAAGATCCTGATGATATGGGTGGATGTTACTCATTATTGAACTTGTCTACAATCTTGAGTTATATTAAGATCTTGATATAAAACATCAATCAGTCAGATCACAAGCAATATGAGTAGACAATATATAAAATAGGATGACAGATGAGCAGACAGTATATCGAAATGAATGACAGATGAGCAGACAGTATATTGAAATGGATGACAGATGAGCAGACAGTATATCAAAATGGATTACAGATGAGCGCAGTATATCAAAATGGATGACATGAACATACAGTATATCAAAATGGATGACAGATGAGCAGACAGTATATCAAAATGGCTGACAGATGTGCAGACAGTATATCAAAATGGATGACAGATGTGCAGACAGTATATCAAAATGGAAGACAGATGAGCAGACAGTATATCAAAATGGATGACAGATGAGGCATCTGACGGCCTTTTATACCATGATGTGTTCTGTTAGATTTCCTCAATTTAAGTTTCTCTACAGAAGCTGTTTAAAGGATGATCCATTTTTAGCAATGGTGGCCATATTCAAAAGCAGATCAGAATCATTATTTTACATAACTTGAAAGCCATTCAAGTTGGAGTGATTTCTTTTAAAATTTAATCAAATCAACCAATCAATTTATTAAGAAGTTGTTTGTTGTTTTGGGGGGATTTTTTTAATAACCAAAAGCATGCTGAATGGCAAATCTACAGCCTTTACATAAATGTGAAAGATTTCATGCCAGAATGCTCTCAACAAACTTTGGTCCACACTGATCCATTGTTTTCTTTTTTGAGATGTTTAAAGTTTTATCAAATGATAAAAGACACTCCATATCACATGATGCACATTGGGTCATACCAAAAGCTCACATGACCTTATGTGCCAGCTGAGCTAAAAATAGACTGATGACATTAAATGGAAACATTATAAAAGAAAGGTAGTACACTTAAAAGTTGAATAAAAGAAGCAGAAAAAGAATGAAAAATGTATGAAATTCTAAAGACAAATTTTTCAACAAAGTTATAATGAACAAAATAAATAATCACAATCTAAAATATCTGCAGCATTTAGGAAAAAAGTTTCATCTGAAACGCAAGGCTAAAGATCATACACATAATCAATGACACATAATGCAGGATCCAGAAGCATGTAAAAGATATTGTTCATTTACTGTAAAGCTCAAACCTATAATAAAATAAACAAGAGTCCCTAAATGAGGACAGATGCTCTTCTGGCTAAATTGAAATTTCCAGCCATTCATGTTAGCTTAATATCTTGTCCTTGTATTCTTTTCAACTGCTGGATATTTAAAGAATTTTCAGGCACAAAACAAAAACTCAGCTTGTCTAAGTGAACATGTTCACAAGATACCTGCAAGTACAGTACATAATCTTTTGTCACGATGTTTGACATTGAAACAAGATACCTGTAAGTACAATACAAAAATACAAAAAACCTCTGACCTTGAAATAAGATACATGTACCTGTAAGTACAGTACAAATTGTTTTGGCATGATGTCTGACCTTGAAACAAGATACCTGTAAGTATAGTACAAAATTCTTTGTCATGACCTCTGACCTTGAAAAAAGATACTTGTAAGTACAATACAAAATTCTTTGTCATGTCCTGACCTTGAAACACATCATGGATAGAAAATAACTGAACTTGCCTCTGACAATGTCAATTAATTTACAAAAATCTAATGTTTAGTTAAAACTATAATTTAACACTTTTAAGAAACAATGAAAGATATTTAAGTGACATCATGTAAAGCATTCATCAGGTCAATAAACTTAACCTGATCAACTCAATTCAGCCATGTTGGCTGCCATTCATGCAAGAGAAGTGAAAACATGAATTTCAAAATGGTCCAAATGATGCTATGATGAAAGTAAGGCAGCCATTTTGGATATTTGATTATCATCATTACAGAATAACTAGTTCGTGAGAAATAAGTACCTTAGTCTTTTTTATAATATAAGGGTATGGTCATCCATGTAAGAGAATCACATGCAGCTGTTACAAGAGTTTTCAAAATTCTAGGAGGTTGCATTGTTACTCAGGACCAACAACCAATGACAAAAGTTTTTACTGAAAACTTCCATATCAAATATCAGACATTTTAAGAAAGTGATTAAAAAATTTTAAAATTGGCACCACTTGTCATCACAAATTTATAGTTAGGACCTACTAAGTATCGTAAATGAAAACCCCATCTTTATGTTCCAGAGAAGTAGTGATAACAAGATTATAAGGACTATCACTGGCAGCCATACTATAGGCTGTCAATATGATCTGTATCATTATCAATCCCTGGCAGCCATACTGTAAGCTGTCAATCTTATCAGCATCATTATCATTCTCTGGCAACCATACTGTAAGTCAATCTGACAGGCATCATTATCAATCCCTGGCAGCCATACTGTAGGTCAATCTGATCGGCATCATTATCATTCCTGGCAGCCATACTGTAGGTCAATCTGATAGGCATCATTATCAATGCCTGGCAGCCATACTGTAGGTCAATCTGATCATCATCATTATCAATCCCTGGCAGTCATACTGTAGGTCAATCTAATCGGCATCATTATCAATCCCTGGCAGCCATATTGTAGGTCAATCTGATCAGCATCATTATCAATCCCTGGCAGCCATAATGTAGGTCATCTGATCGGCATCAGTATCAATCCCTGGCAGCCATACTGTAGGTCAATCTGATCGGTATCATTATCATTCCCTGGCAGCCATACTGTAGGTCAATCTGATCTGCATCATTATCAATCCCTGGCAGCCATATTGTAGATCAATCTGATTGGCATCATTATCATTCACAACCAACTATATGTCATGTCGATACAATTCAGGTGAAGTATTGGTAACAAAATTTTCAAGATGATCACCATGCCATAAAGATGGAAATCTGATTTCATTTATGGCTGACTAGATGTTGCAAAAAGTCTTAGTGGATGTCCATGGGGCAATGTGTTCATTAAGAACCAACTAGATACAGTAAGAAGACTTCTTTTGAAACTTTCATATAGATATGATAATGAATACAGAAGGATTAGTAATTACAAGATTTTCCAAATTGCCACTATGGTGGCTACACTGATGTTAAATCAAAACCATAATAATTTTTGGGGGAAAATCTGATATTGATGTGACCATCATCCAATGGCTTTTAGGAATAGTAGTGATAACAAGATCTTCAAGACAGCTGTCATGGCAGCCACACTGAATCTCCAATTGGTACTAATTTCACTTAGGACCCACTAAAGTCATCTCAAGAAGAACATACATAAAAGCCTTATGTTGATATGACCATCATTCAGAATAAGTAAAGATAATAAGATTGGATGTACACACCTAGGAATGAATGCATGTGTAAAGTCTCATCTCAATCCTAAAAATATTTTTGAAAGAGTAGCCTTAAAAAAAAAATGATATTACAACATGGACAACTGACCAATGGATGAAGGGCAGATGATAGGCCATCACATAAGGTCTTTTGGTCCATGACCAGTAGCGCAAAAAATTTAAGTTTACTATTTTACTCCTTCATGATAACCCACCAGGTATACAAATGTACACTGTTTCAATCAATGAGGCAATATTGCATCAGACAAAATTTGATGATTAGCGTGACCTTCACTCTAGGTGTAATACCTCCTTTAAACCAAGGTCAAGGTCATTAGGATTTAACATTATTGGTCAAATAACCATTCGGAGTAAAATAGTAATACTAGTAAAAGGTTTTCTACAGACAAAAGTGGAAATGTAGGCTGAGCTGCAAATAAAGTATGTACCTGAGATCCGTGTCCACGTACCTATGAGTGCATGTGAAATAAAAAACATGGAATACAAACACACAAAAATTATGAAGACATAAAAGAATAGGACAAAGGCACTCTGACCATTAAACAGTCAGTCAAACCTGTCTATAGTAGCCATCTATGGGATAAAGCAAAACCGGCCTTTTGTAGACAGGTAACCTATGTATGTGGTTTCACCTTTCAAACTTGATTTTGAACAAATTCTGCACCAAACACCAGTAACGGCCATGTCACTATGATTATTATTATTATTATTATTATCATTATTATTATATTTTATTATCATTATTAATATTAATATTTATTGTTGTTGTTAACAGATTTAATTAGTACACTGTTAACAAAATTGCCTAATACAAATAAAAAAGTTAATATTGTGTTGCACCTAGAACTGCCATCTTCTGCTCATTTTAATCCAATCTTTACATTAAATAATCAATTACTCTTTACAAAAAACAAAATAAATTACTGTTCTTTTGTGTTTTGCACCATAAGAGAACACTAATTTAACTACTAACTGACAGATTATATATAACTCAAACATACAAGAGACTCTACCTTGGCTAAAACTTGAACAATTTGACTTACAAACAGATGTTCACACTTCACACAAAATCTAGATTAATCAGATGCTCATCAAATGGATAATGTAATATGAGAGGACTCAGATGAAAAGGAAATGAAAACAATGTGGCTATCACAAGAAACAAAACTTATCCTGCCTTTATAGACAAATTTTGTAAATATTAAATGACCCATGACCTTAACGAAATCGTATGAATTCATATTTTTTCTCAAAGAACAATTTTTTCATCAGTAAAAACAAGAGTCCCTAGAAGAAACTGATGTTATACTGGGCAAAAAGAATTTTGATGAATTAAAGGTAATAAGAATAATTCCTCTTTCTAATTATCAAGTGTTGTAACTATCTCTGATATTCTTCAGTAATAACTAGATTTTCAAATTAGCTACTATGGTACATATGTTGATTGTCAGGTTAAAGCTGACACAAAGTCTTTTGTTAAGAACCCCATGACATAATTATCCTCTCACATATAAAACTATCAAAAATTCAGTGATGGAAATGAAAAGAAGATTCTTAAGACAGTCACTTAGGCAGCCATATTGGATGTATGATGACAGCCATATTGGATGTACAACACCATTTTTTTTTATTAAGGACCATCTAGGTATAATAAGAAATAAAAACCCTAATTTGATATATTTATTTGGAGAGGAGTAAAGATAATGGTACAATCAAGATATGACTTTCCATTTAGGAGTAGTGATAACAAGATTTCAAGATGGCTTTTGTTGCAGCCATACTTAACATCCAATCAACACCATCTTCATTAAAGACAACAGGACATCATAGAGGTCTTCTGGGGAAAACCCATGTCAATATGACTATCTGTTTAAGTAGAGTAGTGACGTAAAGATATTTGATTGGTATCCTTTTTATTTATGACAGGTTAGACATCATAAGAAGTCTTTTAGTAAAAAACGCCATGTGGATATAATCATTCAAAAGCAGTAGCAATAAGATTTTCAAGATGGCTGCTATCATCGTTTTCATTTAGGTACAACTAGACCATAAGATTAATTTGTGTTTAAAGTTTCAGGGCAATCCTCCAAGTGGCTTTGGTGGAGTAATGATAACACACTAATGTACTAATGGTCATATGACAAACTACTATAAGTCATTCTGGTCTATAACCAGTTGAGCAAATTTTCAAACAATACCTGTCACAGTAGCACAAAAGACAACACTCCTATCTGCTATGACGATAGGACTATTTTTTGCCATCATCAGCTAACAAATTGCTTCAACCTCTTTTCTCGCTAATTAAAAAAAACCCTGCCTTTTTTAAAATCTGACATATTGACACTTTTCAGTCACCTTGACACTGTGACTGTAGTACACAGAGTACAAGCGAGGAAGAATAGTTTTATATCTAAATTTATTATGCTATTCCATTATCTAAACAATGCCTTCCTCATGAAATGCAAATTTAATCTACATGTCTAGTGACTGCTTACAGTGGAAAGAAAACATTATTTGGTTAGGAACCTGGTCGGTGACTCTGCTAAAAAGCAAGTGACTATTATATACATATCATTCATATGGAAAACTGTCAGAGAAATTAGAATGGCCATTTGTACCAAGTAACCAATATATAAAGGTGACGAATGGGACAGGTTTAACTGTAATCAAGTGAACATAAAATGTTGCGTGCACACACACATACATACACACATTAAAAAATATCTACCAACCCACTGCCTATTCACCTAAATGCCTAAATATTATATTGGCTGTTTGGTTGTTTTGCTGGTTGGTTAGTTGGTTGGTTGCAAGATTTTTAAAAATGCTTTCATCACTTTCATGGCTACATCATGTAAAGGAAATAGGACCAATACCAATATGCCTCCCCAAAATGATACACCAAGACTAACAGACTCAGGTCATGAAGGAAAAATCAAACTCTAAAGTTTTCTGTAAAATTTACAACCATGAATAAAAATTACAAAAAAATTAAATAAAACCATGTTTCAGGAGTTATAAAAGATATAGATATGCATAACAATGTTAACTTGTAAATATATAAATATATATATGAGAGAATGAAAACTTGCACAAATATAATTTGCTTTGATACAAATGATTACACGTTTTCTTCAGTTTAGCATGGATTTAAAAAAAGGACCTCAAGAAGTATTAATGTTGCATTTCACAAACTGAATTACCATCTTCAAATCAAGACATTATTATTATTATTATTATCATTATTATTATTATTATTATTATTATTATTATTATTATTATTATTATTATTAATATTATTATTATTATTATTATTATTATTATTATTATTATTATTATTATTATTATTATTATTATTATTATTATTATTATTATTATTATTACTACTACTACTAATGTATTTTTGTAAGGGAAAGTTTGATATGCACAAATCCAAATCAAATACTGGTAACAAATCATCAACAATGAGACCAAACATTCCAAGAAAATAAAAATTCTTCCACAAATAAACAAAAGCAGTTAGTGACCAGGTGCTAAAAAGATAAACTCCATTCCCTAGCTTCTGAAATTAGCCACTATTTTTTAGCACTTCTGAATAAATAAACATGTATATATTTCTCCCATCATCCTTCTACTAAGCAGCTTCATCGACACAAGTTTTAAAAAAATGTAGAATAAATCCTACAAAGTTGGTCAAAGTGACCCAGTCTATATGTACAGAGTGCCTTCATCAAAAGATGCACCTACACTGCAGCCTTATCAGTAGGTGTTTTTAAATGGAGTTACCAGAAAAGAAAAGATGAATGGATGGATGGAGGAACTGATGGATGGATGATTAGCTTGACAGACACGTACAAAAAAGAATTTTACACACCATCTACTTTAAGAAGTTTGTCTCTGCTTAAGAAGAGTGTATGAAAAGCAGATGACCATCAGATACAAAAAAATGGAAATTATGCCAAAAAGTGAGACTCCAAATTGTATCCCTGATAAAAAGAAATTACAAACTTTATCATGATTCACGGTAATAATAAGACAACTATATGCAAATTAAGTCGCTGAAAACATGCTACTCTTCAATCATTGTCACTTAAACACAGTGTAATTTGTTGCATGAGTAAACTATACTTGTGTTTGTATAACAAATATGACACCACGGCAGACACAGAGACCCAAAAATCAAAGTTTCCCCCAAAATAATCAAAATGTTATAATCACTCAAAAATTTAATCTGAAAGATGCATATAAAATTACAAATACATTTTATTCAACAATTTACCTGAAATAGTTTTCACTTAATCAAACTGACAAATTCTCTTCAAGTTCAAAAATGTAAAAAGAAACAAAATATGTAATTTCCTGAAAGTCTAATCTGCCCATCTAGACATGCATACAGGTAATGCCTATCAAATTTCAATTGCATTTGTTATTAGTGCTCTATATTTAGTCTTCTTTACAAAAGTCCAAAATGAGTATTACTGAAAAATTGCTAAAGTTAACTTACCGCATATACTCATTTATAAAATGATTCTATTTGAAAACTGCAGAGACTCAGATTGGCTATTGCATAATGCACTGGAAGATTCAGATCAATTCAGCGTGTTAGGAGTTACAACAGATACAGACCC
Organism: Potamilus streckersoni; assembly: GCA_016746295.1. NCBI lineage: Eukaryota > Metazoa > Mollusca > Bivalvia > Unionida > Unionidae > Potamilus > Potamilus streckersoni. The sequence goes on along the minus strand of JAEAOA010000587.1, from coordinate 5,617,141 downwards.
AGACCTGCCTGTGCATTATGTGATGGCCAACCTTGGTATCTTCAGACTGCACATCGATTTCACTTATCAGCAAGTATATACAAATATGCCTACCAAACTGAAATTGTCAACACTGAACAGTTTCTAACCAAGGGTGCTAATAGGTTTCCTGGGATGGGATAGAAGGATGCATGATGACAAAGACAAAGATAACAGATTTCCTGGGATGGGATAGAAGGATGCATGATGACACATGGTCAAAACTAACAGGTTTCCTGGGATGGGATAGAAGGATGCATGATGACACATGGTCAAAACTAACAGGTTTCCTGGGATGGGATAGAAGGAAGCATGATGACATAGACAAAACTAACAAGTTTCCTGGAATGGGATAGAAGGATGCATGATAACACATGGATGAAGCTAACACATTTCCTGAGATGGGACAGAGGGATGCATAATGACACATGGACAAAGCTAACATGTTTCCTAAGATGGGACAGAAGGATGCATGAAGACACATGGACAAAGCTAACATGTTTCCTGAGATGGGACAGAGGGATACATGATGACACATGGACATGTATGTGTGTGGGCGACCTGGACTTTTAGCGTAGCTTTTTCCGTCATATCGCTAAGATATCTGCAGTGGGGACTGTTTACTCTGATATCTAGCACTGGATATCATGCAGCAAACATGTAGCATGATGTCCCACCCAGTCACATTACCATCACATCAAGCCAAACAGCCCTAACACTAACCTCTTAATGTTGTGCACTGAGGCCACTGCAAATATCATTTTTATAAGACCTTACTATGACTCAGCTTGTTTGAACCCATGACCTCCTGTATCTGAGGTGGATGCTCTAACTACTTAGTCCAACAGAGCATTAAACAGAGGGATGCATGATGACACATGGACAAAGCTAACATGATTACTGAGATGGGACAGAAAGAAACATGACAGCACAGGGACAAAGCTAACAGGTTCCCTGGGATAGGACAGAAGGGTGCATGATGACACATGGACAAAGCGAACAGGTTTCTGAAGATGGTACAGAAGAATGCATGACACATGGAAATGCTAATAGGTTACCTGGGATGGTAAAGAAGGATGCATGATAACACAAAGCTATAACAAATCTAACAAAATACTGGAATATACAAAACTTTCTGTGTAACCAATCAGTTTTGAAGTCTTAATCTTCAGAACTAGGAAACTTACACCTTCTTTTGCCACTAATACTTCTCAAACAAGATCCTATATTAAAGTAAAATCTTGCACAATGCTGTTAATCCAAATCTAATAAACCATGATTTTTGACAAGTCTATTCATCTTACTGAATATCTGAACAGGTCAGTCAATTCAGCTCGAATTTATCAGGTGAGAGTTTTCAAATTATTCTATATGAGCAAGTTTGATTAATTATCCATTCTTCTTCCCTCTTTAAACTGCTGCTGAATTCTTGCAATGCCCTGAATGAAACGTTGAAAAAAACTTAAATTTTATGAATCATTCACTTAAGTGACTATACTTAAAATTTTTGTGAATTTTCCACCTATGCACATTGGCTTAATATGCAGAAAAGCCAATGTGTCACCTTGACATGAAGATCTTTGGCAAAAAGCTTAAGTTACAGACATCATACTGAAGTCTTTGGTAAAAAGCACAAGTTACAGGCATCATACTAAAGTCTTTGGTAAAAACCCCAAGTTACAGGCATCATACTGAAGTCTTTACTAAAAAGCACAAGTTTGACCAGCCATCTAGAGGAAGATGACATAACAATATTTAAAGTGAGATCAGTACCATTTTCATTTACAACCAACCAGACATCATGTCTTTCAGTAAAAATCCAATCACCATTGATTCAGTGATATCAAGAATTTCAAGATGGCTGCTGTCATAGCCATATTGAATGTCAGATCAGTGCCATTTTCTTTTAAGACTCATGATCGAGGCATTATAAGAAGTCTTTCAATGAAAATCATATGCTGCTATGGCCATCCATTGTAAAAACAAAATTTTCAAGATGGCCACTGTGGCAGCCATACTGGATGTCTAAAAAGGACCATTTTCACTTAGGACAAACCAGACCATGGGATGAATGTGTGTTCAAAGTTTCATGGCAATCCTTCAAGTAGTTCAGGTGGATAAGCAATAACAGATGATGGACATAGAGACCATCCCATGAGTCAAACTGGTCTATGACCAGGAAATCTATACCTGACTATGATTTTCAGTATTCTTATTTTTCTATTATCATTATGTTCACTCTGTATGCTATTATTGTGATACATAAACTTGGTCTGCACTTTGCAGCCAGGATTATGTACATGTACGATTACACAGCTATACAGCTATAAAAAATTATAAGTGACGCATATATAAATTCATGAATAATGTAAATTAAACTTCAAACAGGATTTAACTAAAATTTAAATATGTAAAACAGTTAGGGTCTGAATGCTGAATGTTCCTTCTACTTTCAAACAGTACGAACCCTGATCATGTAACAGTAAAACTGGATCTAGAGTTAAGTTTTTAGATTCGTACATATTTTACACAGGTAGATACAGCTGGTGAATCAATTAATTTTATATATGCAAGGCATAAAGTCCTAAATAGTAGACCTACCAGCAATTTCAATTAATTAACATGATATAAAATTGCAAGTTATAGTCAAATAAAAGCAGTAATTGAATATTAGAAAAAATAAACAGGCATTGGGGTAAACAAACTGCTATCAAAAAATTAATCTGAACTGGAGAGAAGTTTTAATTATATTTAGGATTATATTAAAAGTGCTTAGAAAATCTAAAAGTGATATACAACATAAATTTTTGTAATGATTTAGGTTCAGTTTTGCATTTTTTTAAAACTTTGCAACAGTCTCCTTTGGATTATATACATTTCTTGCTGGAAAAATTATATTCCACTTTAAACTTTTCTCTTTTACATACCATATGGATTTCATGTGATTTCCAACTTCCTAGGAGTCCTATATTACATGGAGAATCTATATCATTTTCTGTTAGATAATACTTATTTATAATGTTTTACAAATATTTAAAATTTTTCAATAATTTCATAAATTTGAATTTTATCATGACATATTTGGAATCATGCAAAAACATTAAGATGTATCTTTATGAACTTTTAGTCTGCTATAACATAAATCAAATAACAAAGGTGAATAACAATGTTTTCATGTAGAAAAAAATTGGGCTTTCATGCCACTACATATTTTTACCAAGACTTTGTACCAAGCATCTTGAAATAGTCACAATCATATCAAGTGATGAAGAAGCTAAAAGTTAACTGTTCAACAACAGACTAGAACTCATGCATTCATGTACGATCTTTGTGTGCTTTAAATAACGTTTAAGGTATAGCTTTGTTATAAATTTCTTTTAGATCTTTTATTATTTTCGAAACTATTTTGTAATTATGAAAACTGAACTTTATGTCTTGTTTGATTGATCAAGTCCCAAAGCTTGAAAATCATCTACAAATTATGCCATAAATGGCCACTGCTTTGTGACAGTTGTTTATGCAGTGCGTATTGAATTTTCAAGCTTCAACTGTTAGGACGTCATGAATTAAATAAAATATAAAAATTCTTAAGTAGTCAGAATTTGGGTAAGATAAACAGCAAACCAACTGAAATATTTATCACAATTTTTATAGATGTGCACTTTTTCCCTTCTGATATACACAGAATGATAATAATAAAATCCTTTTAAAACTCTCTTCATTTTATCTTTCTTCTTTCTACAGTTTAATTATATTCACCTTTAATAGGTGACACTTTCTTTTCATATTTTCTGCAAGCTTTTGCTCAATTATTCCTTTCTTCTACTATTTCATTCAAATGCAAATCAATCTTTCATACTTGTTTACATAGACACCAAGTTGGTCTTATTAAAACACCCACACAAAAATCTGCAGGCAACAAGTGCTGGCAATAATTAGTTTTCCTGCACAACATACAAGTTAAAAGATTAATCCTTATATGGTTTCAATTTTATCCAAATTTATGCTCTCATATTATGAAGAAGAATTACTATTAATCTGGTATAAATTCATGGGTACATACCCAAACATTATTAATTTTTAAAAATAATGATTGGTTAAATTATATTTAAATCAATATCAATTTCAAGAAAAACTAATTTAATACATGAATTAAAAAAGGATAACATGTCTTATTTACATTTTGTGCTAATATATATATATACATATATATATATATATATATATATATATATATATATATATATATATATATATATATATATATATATATATATATATTAACCCATTACATTCATCATTAGGTGAAATGATAAAAATTGAATTAACAACTGAAAACCACAAAAGACTAAACTCCGGTTTACATCTACCAAATTTCTCCAATTATATAAACTTACAGAAGCCTTCCAAGTGAATTGTTTGAGAATTTAGTAGTGGTTGTAATATCAGACATATAAAATGAGTGTGTGTGTCATTTGGATTTTTAATGCAGCTTTAACAATTTTTCTGTCATATTGCTACGATGACTGCAGTGTGGCAGCTTATAGTAAGGTCTTGCACTGGTCATCATGCTGCAGACAGCATGATGTCCAACCCAGTCACATTATCCTGACACCAGGCTGA